>CAESWR010000305.1:257874-271348 GCA_903171835.1 Mullus surmuletus
TCCATTATTTCCCCTTGTGCCATTTCCACTCTCCTGCTTTATCTCACCAGCCAGTCAAGTGGAGAAGTGTACAGAAAATGGAAAAATACATTTTCATTTGTTAGGTGTTTTTTGTCTCTGTAAAGACAGCGACGGAAGCTTGCGACTCGCCATCTGTCGTCTGCATGAATGATTTACAGCGGAGCCGCGACTGCAGTTTCCGACGTGAATCCGCTCTGTGCTCCGAGGCGGGGAAGGCGAACGCAGAGACAGACCTTTCCGCAAACACTCGCTGCGGTCAGTGGATTCAGATTTGCAGAGAGTGCGGGGACCCACGCTGGCATTTTCCCCCTCTGTTTGCGCCTCTGCAAAATGCTGATAAGTCCTGGAAAGACTCATATTATACTCCCGCGCCCCTTTTTATGATCACACCCCAGGGCTCCCGGTTATTACTATGTCTGGGTTTTTTCTAGCCTGGAGAGAGAAGGACAGCAGGAGAAACAAAGGGGAAGGGTAGAAAGTACATGCCTAATTGGAAATGTGGGGAAAAGCACTACAGCAAATATGGGAGAGGAGGAGGAGGGAGCGTTGGTTATTAATCTGCGAGGCGGCGGTTGAAGGCAGGTGTCTGTGTGTTGCGTTATTTACTCGGCGGCGAAAAGCTGCTGGTTGCTTACTCCAAAGCGACGCAGTTCATCAGACATCGTGAATATGAGCCCGATGGATACGCGCGGGGGGACGTGTGTGATGGGGTTTTTTCCACGCGAAACCGGCATTGGCGTCAGAGACCGGGTCAGCGGGTACTCGCACATTATTGCTGAAACGTGCAGGTTTTAATTGTGTTGGAGTTTTAAGGGCGGATATACGAGTGGGTAAGTGATTACATAGCAGAGGCATTGTAGCTCGCAAAAAAAGTCGGAGCGTTTCGAGAGGAATGGCGGATGAAATAAGAAGGAAGAATTTATCGGAACGGTTCAAAGGGGTCCGGGTGGGGACGGATTTCATTTTTACATAATCACGGGTGACCAGGCGGTTGCGGTTCTCCGAAAGTGGACCCCTGCAGGACTCTGATTGGCATTCCCAATCGCAGGCTCCTCCTGTGACTGAACTTCCATGAACCCCCCCCCAACCCCCCTTCCCCGCCCAAAGCGTTTCAGTGCCGGTCAGGGCAAACAAACTGAAAACATTGTTCCAGATAGATGGTTTCCACTGACCGGCCATTGATTAGGGATGAAAATCAAGGCCTGATCCTGACCTGGGTCAATGGGCGCCTGGGGGCTTCGTCACTCCATTCACTTCACCCGACATGCCTCACCTTCGGATTGAGTTCACAAATCATCCTTCTGATTTGATTTTATGAGTCTTAAAAAGAACACTTGCATCCCTGGTATTTGGAAAACACTGGGGAGAGGCATAGCGCGGCCACATCCGCCCACAAGGGGGCATCTGAGCAAAAATGAGTTGTGTGTATGTGTGTGATATTTTGCCTTCCCACCTCATTTGACTGTTCCGTGTCTTCGCGTGATTCAGAGGTTTGGATTGAATGAACAAACAAGGGGGAGAATGCAGAGCAAAAACACATAATGAAGCTGCTCCAAAGTCGACAATCTGCTTATGTTTTTGTTTTTTTTTGCTTTTTCTCCCCCACAACAACCACTACAATCAGCAAATTAATTCAGATTTTTTCCAATTCATCGCTTTATTCATCCATTGCCACCCCCTCTAGTCTTTTTGCAGACACCTTTTTTTTGATAGGATATGGGCCGTGTAAACACGACAGCAAATATACTTTACACTTTTAGTTTAGAGTTCAGTACAAGGTAACGCTGCAGCCGCAATCATTATTTTGAGAAACAGGCATGCATGCCTTCGTTTCAGGATTAGATGAGAGGATCAATACCACTTTGCAGAAATTACACTTTTCTCGACTGAGTGATATTTTGTAAATTGGATACGTTGGTGGGACCATCTTGTCTTTCCAATTACTAGAATTCATAGCGTGCATACAGCTGTCTTTGGTGTAGAATGTTTAAGCATTTTCATGTCATACTGTTTGTCAGATCTTAAGAAACCAAATTAAAATGTTGATTCTAAAGAGTTACGGTGACACCTCAGCATAATGACCACACATGACCTCATTTATTTACAGTGCATCTCTTATTGTCCATTACATTAAAAAAAAGTACTTCCCATAATGTGACCGCTTCCCGAATCTGATAAGTGTGACCATTAACGGCAGATAAAGCTGAAAACCGTACGGTTCCAGTCACTGGCTGATCGATCGGTGCATCTTGGATATTTACGGTAAATATGTAGCAACATCCACAACGTCAGCTGATGTGCTTTAGCTGTCCACAAATCTCCACATTTGAAAGACCACAAAGTGACGGCCTTGGGGCTTTGGACTGACTCGCTTCACCGGCAGTTTTTACATGAAAAGGGTTTTCTTCAAAGGTACCCGAAACATCAGAATTCATAGGTATAAGTATGCCTCTTTTGTCCTCCATCCCCGTTAAGAGATTTGTCGTAGCGTGTTCCGTCTCCTCCTTCTCTCTTTTCCCTTCGTTCAAGTCGGAGCATTGGGATTCCCATTAGGCCCTTTTTTGGCTGAGAGGACCAATAAAGTAAGCATCGAGCTCGCTTCTCGCCCTGTGAAAAACGTATTGACAAAGGGCCCCCGAAACGCTCCATGCTCAGTCCCCGTGTCCCGATGCTCAACTTAACGTTGAACTTTTCTTTTCTTTTTTTTTCTCCTTTTGAGGCGTCCGCGAGGAGGAAAACCAAGCAGCAAAGTTATTCAAGCCCCCCCGACTGATCTTAGATTTCTTTTTGTTTCCGTTTGTTTCTTTCTTTTCATTAGCAAAGGGAGTGTCTCCACTCTGGAACAAACGAGAAGAAGAAACAGAGGAAATGGAGAAACGGGGAGACAGAGAAGAGGGGATGAACTCAATTGGCATGGATATCAGAGGGAAACCAGAGGAGCGAGCGGAGAATAGAGAATAGGAGAAGGAGGACAAAAGAAGAAATGAGAGACGCAGGGGAGACAGAGAGGACGGAGGGGGACAGAAGGGGGGGAGGGGTGGAAGGAAGCCTTTGAGGCCCCTGTTTGTTTTGAATGTGATGTGTTGTGAATCCTCAGAGTTGTGCTCATACTGATCACCCTCTGGCATTAGGGCGTAAAATGTGCCGGGAGAGGCCGCGCTGCATTTTTCCCCCCAAGACTTCGTCGAAGGGAACGGCAAAGGAGAGCGGAAAACTTTGAAGGCAAACGAGCAACGCCGGGAGAACTTGCACGGAGCAAATGCTAATTTGAAAGCAGCATCATGTCTTTCCAGGTGCCACCGTATTAACTTGGCTTCATCCAGAATGCTTTAACTTGTCGGAGGCATAAGAAAACTGTGCTGCGGGGAAAGCACATCTGGGATACTCACTGTACTGTGTAACCGTTCTTTAAAAGCTGAGGCTAAAATTGCGAGGCGGTGCGGTGGGTTCGTCTCCGAGAGGCTGGCACTGCTGCAGCTGACTAATAAGGAAAAAACAGAGCAATAGAAGCCCACATGAAGGGGAAAAAAGAGCTTCAAGCAGATCTACGGTGGAAAGATGAGGAGGCAGGAGCGTGTCGGGAAAACACATTGTTTCCGAAACCAAACTCATTTTTGCCCAATTTACATGCAGCGAGGCTCAGTTATGACAGCTGCCCGGATGCAAATTCAGCCTTGATCGCACAATCGCGAGTGCAAAATTCCACTTCATGAACTTCGCTTACTTCGTTACTGAAAATCACAATTATTATTATTGTTCTAAAGTTCCAACTGTGCCATAAACAGCAGCCGGTATAAAATGAGCGAACAATGAAAATAACCGCTTTGAACAGACCGCTGAACTTCTGCCGTAAATTCTACAGAAAATTAAAAGATGGCATCTGAGATGGCAGCGTTTGATTTAGAAGCAATTTAACGGCGCTGCGATAAAGAGTTGGGAAAGACTTATACAGTCAAACAGAGAATGTGTGTGTGACGTAAATGGGTGGGTGTGGGTGTGTGTGTGGGAGGGGGGTGGGTGGTGCCTCGCACTAATGGGGAGGGCTGTCTCACCTGTCCACTCACTGCCTTAATTTAGGGGGCTTACTGCAACAGAGGAGTGGAATTGTGGGGGAGGCAGGCGAAATTAAAACGTCGCCTCAGGGGTGCCAGTCTGTTAAAGAGTAGATAAAGACGGTGGAACGCGTGCAGGCACAATGCTGGCACCGCACGCACGCAAGGAACCCGAGCTGACCTGTTTATATTCTTTGTAATTAACAAGACGTGCAGCTCCATTAGGATCTATGTCATGCTTTCATTGGAGAATGTGCACAATTAAGTTTTGTGGATATTTTTTTCAAACCATAGAAAATCTAAAATATTCAGTTTTATGGTTTCCTCTTGGCTCATACTATAAACTTCACATTTTCATATTCAGTTCCATTACGTTTTTGCTAAAAAAAAAAAAAAGAATGGGAGGAAGATAGTGGAAACACTTTTCAGTTGAAATTGAAGTGATTTTTCGATTGAAATTGAAGTGATTTTTCCATTGAAATTGAAGTGACGAGACAAGATCAGGATGCATCACCTTGTTGGAGTTATTGGAACCATTATATAATATAAAAATATTATATTATCAATATATGTACAATATGCTATATATACTGATATATTTCGAACATATATACACATCTATGGCACACACTCCAGACACACACTGGCAGTCCCCACAGCCCCATAAAAGCAGCAAAATAAACACCTGCATCAAAAACACAATTCATCTTTACGGTTTAAGGTGGTCACCGCTCTGCCCTTTCTGCACTGGTGCACCCTCCCCCCCCGCCCCTGCCGGCTCATTGCTGTGACTTATAACCCTGTGACTGATGAGTGTGTGTGTGTGTGTGTGTGTGTATGTGCGACCACGTGTATTTTCCAGTATATGTGCGTTCTTTATGACCAGTGGGGGACCTAAGGCAGGGGGCGGTTTCTTAAGGCATAAAAACGCCACTATCACAGTGGGGTCACCTAAGCCACTTTACATAGCCTGTAGGGGGGGCATAAACCCACCAGCAATGGAAAAGCCTGAGTGGCTTTACTGGTAGTAAAAATGGAGGAGGAAACAGAAGAATTCCTCTACGTTGCACATTTCAAGAATCCGTGTTTGAATGCAAGCTAATATTTACTGTAGGAATATACGATATATTCCCAGCATGTTTCAATTGCAAATGTTGCCAACTGTCCAAACAAAAGTGTACTGCAACACTGCGATATTTCACAGCACTTACAAGCAGAGAAGCAATCAGAAAACACTCAACGGATCTTCTCCGTTTTAGAGTCACGACTATTTCTTAATCTGCATTTTTGCGTTTCCCTTCCTTCAGCAATCCATCCCTGCGACACAGTTAGGCGGCGGTAAATTTAACACCACATCGCCATAAATCTTCAGGTTTTCTTAATTAAGGCAGAATTTATTGGCGAGCAATTAGATTAAGTGGCACGGGAGCGGCGCTTCTTAGTTCCCGAGATTATTTGTCATAAAGGGGGACCAGCCCACCAGTCTGTCAAATTTTGGTCCCTGGAGTTCTGTCCGTTACCTCGGCTGAGGAGGTTGTGTTACCAGTGGTGTCCATTGACGAGACAGCACAAAAACTCAGTGGGTCCAGCCTCGTCAGAGTTGTATATAATTACATTTCTAGTTTCCAGTGAATTTATTTGTCCAGATCCCCACTGAGGTCAAAGAGAGACCCTTTACTCTAACAGGATACGGCAGCTCTGCATAACTTGAATGTCTAGTGCGGCAGCCCATCCGTGATCATGTATCTATGTTTAATGACTTAATCGGATGTAAACTCCATAGTATTGGTGCTCGGCTACTCAAAGCAAGAGGCCTCACAGGCTGCCTCCCCCTTCACCCAGATCGTATTGATTCCACTCCTCCTTCCATCTCTACGTAAAACGCATTAGCTCTGTCTCTCGTTCCTTTCAGGGCCCCGTCGTGACGGTCCTCCATGAATAAATATGCACTAATGTAATGGAAATGGAAATGCGATGGCTGTTGGTGTAGTGGCGCAGCAACGCAGTCCGATCGTCCTCTGATTATCTGTGCGATTAATTCAAACCTAGTTCAAAGTCAAGCAGGGAGCAAAAGGGGTCCCACTACTGCATGTGCTACATAAGTCTTAAAAAAAAGTATAACAACCCAGTGAAACCCAAGAACGTGGATGAAATGACATCAGGTTGTAGCGGAGAACAATAATGATTTGCATTACGTGAGTAACATTTTCTTTAAACTGTCTCATTCCAAAGTGAGACACTGAACAACAGCTAAGATGTTTGTTTTTTTAAAACCTATTCTTTATTTCCATTACTCTGCCTTTTCTGCTGGCTCAGGGAAAGAATAAGAAGGGACCGCCAATGAGGAAACGTTTTAAAAACTTATACAACTTCATTACCGCTTTACTAGCAACCCCCGGGTCCCTGCTGGGGACAATAATCCAAAATACAAGCCGACAGCTGCCCTCCAGTGTGTTTTAATTTGGTGATACTGAGGTAGACAGAATCCAATTGCCCCTTTTTTTGGTGGCTCACAGTGTTGCTGAAGAAGGTCGCCGTCGTTCCCCGCTGACAAGACGCGCATGGGCAAAGTGGGGAAAAAAATTAAAGATGTAGTAAGGTGAAATGAAAAGCTTGTGTTGCCTTTTTAACCATGCTGAGCTCAGAGGCTGCCTGTCATAGCCTCTACATCAGCTTCTGAATATGGATCATACTGGCAGAGGCAGAGCAGAATGTACTGAGTAGGATAAGGAGGGAGTGTGAGCGAGCCACAGGACACACACACACACATGCTCACACAGATTTAAATGAAGCATCCGCACAGTAACAAACAGCGGGGACAGGACCTTCAGACAAGATATTGCCGCACATGATTGAACTAAATTATGCTGCCTTTTCAAACATCCCACCTTCCGGCACCAAATGTCATGAAAGACTCACCAAATGAAATGCAAATTCAAACTCCTCCCTGGTTTGCGACTTCACCGCACCACACAGCTGCTTCATGTTTGTGTGACAGCCAATGTTGCTCTTTATGTATGAAACCATGTCGGAGTTTGGGGGGGTCACGATCTCTTTCATTCGGGTGCACCCACAGTTCCTTAAATCTCTGCATTATTGTTAAGAAAGCAAACAAACAACGACCCCGGAGCACAGCTTGCTCCGCAGATGCTAATGATGCGGTGAAAAGTTCGATGTGCTTTGAACGTCTTCCAGCCGTGGAATAACCGGCTTTGTTTAGGGGAGTTGCCCCTGTGCTGGATGACCAACAGCACAAGGGCCTTGAGGAAATGTACAATTTATGGGTGTAATAGGCGTCTCAGCTGTCAAGGGCAAATGCGTACTGAGGAGAGTCTCTATGAACATTACAAGGCTTTTGCAAAAATGACTGGATGTTTATTTATGCAAGTCTTAACCGCTGTTTGTAGAAGCACTCTGAGTTCCTCCAAGTGAATATGATAATGTGGATTACTGGAATATACATTATTTATAGGGTAGCATTAAGTTGTGAGCAGCTTGTCAACATTTATATTAGGATGCTACAATCGATGATGCGCTGATCATTATCAGCCAATATTAATTCCGGATAATGTATTCCAGGCTCTCACTGAAGGTCGATCAGATGACCTGAACAAACTTCCTCATACTCCGGCGGGGGGCGCTAATGCACCTTTAAGGTTATTAAAAATGTTCTATGCGATATCTTACACCTTAACTTAGCAATAAACACCTATTAGCTCCCCCTGTGTTTGTTGATTTTGCTTATTGTTCTACTTACCAGCTGCTAAGGCTGACGCAAAAGTTTAACCTCAAGTAGATGGAAAGGCCTTTGTTTCGGTCTGAAATGCAGGTGCTCGCTGTGACATCCAGTGGTAAAATATCATAAAATAGTCCCTTTGAGTACAAGGGGAGGTTGGCGGGCAATGCTACACAATAAATGGAAGAAACCAATTGATCCATCCATAGGATCGACTTTGCACTGATAAGCCATTGATGATGAAGAGCAGTCGTCCCTCGCTCACAAACACAATGCACAGCTGCTCACAATTATACTGCAAATGAAATCAGGATTAGCTGACACATAGTTCTGATCCATCAATCAACCAATCACATAGTAGCTTTCTATTCTTACAAACTCAAACAAGTTCATAACTCATCCATATTCACTCCAGCGATGAAAGATTCAGTGACTAAGACGACTGCCTCTGGAGGAGCGGAGCCATCCGACAATCTCATTTAGTGAAACGAACAAAGACAGAGATTCAGATTTAACTTGAGCAAGCGGTGCGAGGACTGCTGCTCCACCGCACCCGATACGCCGCACTGGTGTCGGTCACCATGACTGTCACCAGGGCAGTGAGATTGGGATTTATGACCTGTAGCAACACGGCCATTCCACCTCAGTAATTCCACCTCAGGAGGGACAGGCAGAGATGACAGTCGAGTCATTCAATCAAGGCATTGATTCTCCCACAGCAAACCTCAGCCCGCACACCCTCGGCCTTCTGCGCCATCATCTTTCATCAAGACACGCACGTACTCTCTCACACACACACACGGGAATGAGTGTTTTCTGAATCTTATCTTGTGACATATGTGACGGTACACACACACACACACACACACACACATGCTAGCCCACCCACCAATCCCATTACTGACTGGAGCCCATTGGCTCTTAACCCCCCTCAACCCTTCTGTAGTCTTCAGTCAGCGGCGTTATTTCCTCCTCCATCAGTCAGGGGCGAAATGGTTGCAGGAACGTCGACCAAGGACGACAGTGACATCAAGTCTTGCTCTCCATTATGGAGGAGACCATTACACCCCCCACCCCCGCTGTTCACAGAGCACTACACCAATCCACTGTTTGCTGTGTTTGGAGTAGGACTGTTGCTTTTAGCACTGTGGTATCACTTTCTGTGGATGAGAGGGGTTTTTATGCCTGTAAATGAATACTGTAACTTTATAGAATTGCTTTACATAATTTGTTTTGAGAAGGATAATGCTCTTCATGACTCAGGCCCAAGGAGAGGCTGCTCTGCTTAGTGTTTTTTTGTTTTGTTTTTTGCCCTCCTGCACCAATATATACTTTTGTATATATGCAATATGTGGCTCTTTTAAACGGGAGGCAGCAGGTTATCTTTATTCACAGATAGGAAAACATCCACCTCAGAGGGAAAGGATGATTAAAAAGCTTTTAAATGTTTTCGTAATTAGAGAAAGCATCGTGCCGTAGTTTTATGGAGGAAGCGCTTCCCTTTCCTGCATGTTTATTTGACAGCTACAAGGCTATAAGTGAAGGCAACATAGGGACCACTTTCCACTGTTGGCTTGAAATGATGTTTCTCAATCATATATGACTTTACAAAAGGTAAAAAAACACTGCTTATCTATTGCCCTGCTCATCCAAACACTGGAATTTGTTAAGTGAATGTGTGACCAGCAAGAAGCTGCAGTGCCTTTGAGGGCCACAAGGGAGGAGTAAATGAGGGGTTACAAATAATCAGTGCTCCAGGTAAAAAGTGCAGAGGGGTGCCACAAAAGTTTAAAAATTTGTTAAATAAAAGCTCCTTTACTCATATCATTGACAGGCATAGTAACAAAAGAACAACATAACAATATAATACTTCTGACAGACTTAAAGCGACAATATGCAACTATTGTACCATAAATAACCAAATGGTCCGACATCACACACAACCATTTATTTCTTCCACTTGCATATTCTTGATCATTAGTGGCACCGTAGGTGTCCACAGAATCCTTTTTTTTTTTTACCTCGTCTGAGATTGCAGATAAAATACAACCATAGGGGATTCCACCCATATCTCACTGATAGCTCACCCACTCAGATAACAATTTCACTAATTAAATATGACACACAATCTCTCTCCCTCCTAATCAGCCATGGTCGAGGAGTGTAAAAGTTTCCTCCCTCTCCAGGTACAAATTCCCGAAAGTCTTTTATTTATCTTTTTTGTCGGAGAGAGAGAAGGATCCATGACAGAGGAAAGCTGCAAACGAAAAAGCTGCACTACTCTTTGAGAGGGGGCCGGCCTCCGAGATAAGGCCGCTATCAGATTGGGGGGAGATGAGTAGGCAGGGCGAAGGCGGGCAGAGGGAATATGCACTCTTAAATACCTCCATCCATGCTCCCAATAATATCAAGCCCCATTAACAGGCAGGAATTCTTTGAAATTCCTCACATCCAAGGAATGATACTCAAAGTAATTAACGGAGGAACCTTTGAAGGGATTAACCGAGAACTTCTTTGTGTGATAAAGCCTTTATTTTAGAATATGGAGAAGAGCTATGAATAAAGTCAGCGCAGTCAAGTGTGTTGACATCGACAGCACAGATTCTGGCTTTGGAAGTTTGTTTTCTTGTGCAGAAAAACTCCCCAAAAGCACAAATGCTATGATCATTTCAGAGACTTTGTGCAGGTGGTGATAAAAACATCCCAACTGGGAAGCGCTTTAGGGAAAGAAAAACAAAGAACACGATGGCCCGAGCTATATGCGGAGAGCGCGAGCGGGATAGAGGTAGCACAACTCCTTGCTGACGGAACAGGTCACAGAGTGCGGAGTCAGAGAGACACCTGGGAAATTTAATCTGCACCTCCGTCCCAAACCAGCTGTTAGGTGTCCGCAGCTCTGCCGAAAAAAATAAAAATAAATGCTGAGCTCAATGACTGTGTGCCACCGTGGCTTGCACTATGACATAGCGTCGTAGTCAAGACCAAGACCAAGACAGCTGAGGATCAAGAGCGAAATACAGTATGATTAACAGAATAGAAAGAGAAAGAATTTCTGGCATTTGAGGCTTTTTTTGTTTCTATATCTAAACAAGATGTGGCTTTGTAAGGTGAATGCAGCTTCTAAGTTGACTGAAATCAGATGAACACATTTAAGAGGGGGAAGTGGTGAACCGCCTTTGAGTCCGAGAGGAGACCGAGCCCCTCAAAAAGCGGTCTTAAGACCAATCCTGAGTACAACAAAAACCCACTTCCCTGTTACACATGCTGCACCTCTGCACGTGACAAAAAGGTGTGACGTGGGTGATATCTGCAGTTATTGAGTGAGACGGCCTGGTAGCCCCTGGCCCAAGACAGCTCAGGTGACATAAGGAGGATTTGTTGCTTAATCAAGCAAGAAAGTAAAGGGACATATGCCCCAGCGTGCCTGACAGGTATTCATCGCTATAAACGTGAAATGCTGCATCGCATATATCATAAATCTTCCAATGGCGGGTGTACAAGGGTAAACCGTGATCTCAAGGACTCCCGGAATGAAACGATGGATTGGTTCGAATTCTCTGGGCCCTAGGGTGCAGATGCACACACCAACTGCTGAGAGCCTCACATGACATACACTCGAGTCTGGCAAAACACACACATAAATGGAAACTACCCAGAGGCATCCAACATAACCCATGCAGGCATTTTAATACAAACCAGGCACCCATTGCTCACACCCCAAGGACACAAACACACCACAGGAGGCAGAGCGGCACGGAAGAAAACAAAAAAGAAAAACATCTGAAGCATCGGTTATCCATTAACTTTCACAGTATTGCGACTGCAAGGGATGAGGTCAGCAGTCTGCTTTTGCTAATTAACACGCACGACTCGAGACGGAGAGTCCATTCATCAAGGAGCCGTCCTGTTGTGTAACCAACCTTTCAAGTCTGGGGCTGAAAGTAAGGACGACGACGGACCCCACCACCACTACTCCCTCACTTCCTCTGTAATCGATGATTTATGCGGCTCGAGTTCGGTCCGGTTTAACACGCCTAAAATGTCACTGCAGGATTCTCCAACAGTACCAGCTATCAGTGTTAGCTACTTTAAAGTACAGCTTTAATACTCAGCTGTCACATCTAACGCAGAAACACACATACCAGAGTTATGAATTTCCATTAACAAGATTACAACAACATAGGCGGCCAACTTTAATAGCCAACAAAATATAAATCAGAGGACAATCCTGTAAACTGGCAACATAGTTCATTGTTCCAATAACATCTAAATACAAGTCTTGCATAAAATGTTTAATTTACTTTACACATTGAGCACAATTAATGGCACAAAAGTGACTCAACATTTCAGCTATACTTCCATGAACCCAAAGTACAGTTGTTTATCCTCCTTGTTATTCCTCCCCTATCATTGGTATTATCCCAAAGAAGTGTAGCGCATGTTCTGAACTTTAATAGGCTCATTATTTGTTCCTATTTCGCCACCATGTTTTGTGGATATCAGTCGAGTGGTTTTTGTGAGTGTAATCCTACTAAGAATGAAACTTTGATAAGAAATGACAGCAAATGGGTTTCAAAATGGATTTAAATGAACGGCTAATAGTCATGACTGAGAAATCCCCAAATAAACATTCTGCATTTCCTGACTCAAATCTCCAGGGTCAAAACAATCTACCACAAGTGTTATGCAAGAAAACTTTTTTTTTCTTTTGGAAAGCAAAGAACGTTTGAAAAGTTTAGAGGTTTTTTGTTTTTTACCACTGACAAGAGCTCCCAGAATGTCGCTGACGACTCGCGGCACTTCTTTTAATCTTAAAAATACAGTGTTTTTGCCTTTCAGAAGCAGTTCTGCCGATGGATGTTGGACTATTCAGTTTGTCAACCTCCTCCTACCTGGTTATTTCTGACAAACCATTTACCGAAGAACGCAAACGCAGCTCAAACCGAACATCCTGCTTCCAGTCTCCCTCTCTCTCTCTTTTTTCCCCAGCTTTCATGATCGCTTTGCTCCATTTTAAATGATAAATGTCAGCGGTGGCAGGCAAGCAACAGATTTTTGGCAATTATGCCAGTTAGAAATGTCAAATTCATAAAAATAAATAAATAAATGAATCAAATTGCTTCATTTTGAAAGGTGAGTCACTATTGAGCTAGGACAGGAAGGTGTCGGATAAAGATCTTTCCTAGTTAAAATTTTCGTAGACAAATTTTCTAGTTAAAATAGCATCAGTAATTGTGTATCATTTAAAAAGACGCAAACAAGGACCTTCAGCATCCGGGGCATGTATATTAAGTAATGCTTTATCAACGTTACACAGCTTCTCTATACGGATGTTTATGATCCCTCCGACATAACTCATCCCATGGCTGTTATGCAAACCTAAGCATCACGTTGCGCTCTGTATCAGCAGGTACCCGACAATAATGGCCTGATCCAGATCAGGGCCAAATGGTGACATCCCAGCACGTCAATGTGACGGAAATCTGTGCGGATGGAAAGCGGATTGCCACCCATCGGATCCTTTATTCCCTCCATCAAATCTGGATAATCCCAGATTCTTCGCCTCCCTGCCTTCGCCTCTCCTTTGGTGCTTCTTCTCCCGCAAATTAATCAGTTCATAATCTCCGCCCTCCATCCAAACGCTCGGTCAAAGGCAGAGACGTGT
>CAESWR010000305.1:284523-297503 GCA_903171835.1 Mullus surmuletus
AGCTGAACCGCCAGGGTCATCACAACTCTCTTTTCCATTTTCTTCCCCCAATTTTTTTTTGTGTTGCTTTTTTCTTTGACAAACAAAATGTAATACCATCAAAGAGCAAGACATGGAAAAATCAAGAGAAGAAAGATGTCTTCCAGCTCTGCACTTGGCTGCAAAGTCTCCATTGCCATCTGGGCCAAATTACGCAATGTGGTCTTCCCAACCACATCTGTCTTTATGATTAATCACTGTGACGCAGCAACGCAACTCAATATCTAAACTTGTGCACAAACAAAGACCAAATTACATGGCCACATAACTTGCGCGTCCTTTGATCATCAACAAAGTCCAACGGACAGTTGACCCTATGTCATAATTGCATAACGGTGCACAACGCAAGGGAACTTCCACATCATTAAGCAGTTGACTCTTAAGCAAATCATCTGTTTTTGGGCTTTATGCAGTGTTCTGGTTTTGCTGACTCATTGTTCCAGCTAAGGAGCCTCAAAAGGGCAATTCACTGCAGCATTAATTAGGGTATTTGGCTGCAAATAGTGAAACAGTCACAGGACTGTTTCAGTATCACAACAGTAAGTTGACTCATGAAAGCCTCCTCACAGGCGTGTGCCAAGTGTATTCTTCATAACTGGGGTTCTCTTGCTGCCTAATCATGTTAAGCTCTGTTCAGCCAACTGAGGCTGCTCAAACAGACCTGCGGGGGGAGCACAAGGGACAAACCAACAACAGCAGTGAGCCAAACCCAGAGCAGCTTCCTCAGCTGTGCTCTTATCGCGCTCTAGCCTGGGGCTACCCTTGGGAACGGTGCTGGGAGGGGAGAAAAGACCCCTTGCTATGAATTGGCACCATCAATACTGAAGTCACTTTACTAGGGATGCTGCCTACTGTGAGATAAGCTAGATAGATGACAACAGTTTGCAGAGCTGCTTGGAATATTTGTGAATATTTGTATACGGATGAGTGCATTATCTCTGCCAATATGCATCTTTATCACATTAACTGCGGATGAATATTTTTCAAGTACCTGAAATATTGCCAAAAAAGGTCAAAAGTGCAGCCATCAATTCCATTTGCCATTTGTCCTGCTTCACCACACCTGTACAGATAGCGCCGATAGTTGATCTTCACTGTTAATGTTGTCAATAACGGAGCATGCAGTGTGACAGTTTTCTTATCAAGCGACACGGTGATTACAGCTCAGGTAATGAGGGAAAGGCCCCTCTCATTTTTCATGCTTTGTGTGTGTGTGTGTGGTGGGGTGGGGGGCAAACAAGACAGAGAGCCGTCTCACGGACACAATACCAGTGTAAAGCTGCAGGCTGCAGCTAATTGGCATAATGGAATAATGAGGAACGGCCAGCATTTGTGTGGGCATGTGTGGGTGGTGGCGAGCACTACATGCAACATATGAGTCTTTGCCAAATCCAAGGACAATTTCTCCTAAACAATAGCTGGCAGTAATAATCCATAATGCTAGCTTTAATGAAAACAGATGCCTGTTTTTATACTAGCTAATGGAAACATGGTGCTAGTTTTCAGTTTTCACGAGAAGGGGTTGTTCATGTTTTTCCAGTTCCTCTGCTGGGGTATGCAGTCTTGAAGTCCTTGTTGTTTTGACAAATCAAATCAAATCAAATCACATTGACTGATACTAGTACAGTCAGTCAATTTTGTTGAAAGAATTGTTTTTTGTATGTTTGTTTTTTAACAAGCGTGTACCTCTATACTTGCAGACGATCATCAGTTACAAGGGACTGCACTTGCTACAAAACCATTATTCACTCATTAATCAGAAGGTTCCGCAATGCAGAAAGGTGGTTGTTCACAGTGGGGCAGTGGAGAGAAAGTCACGTAACACACTAGAAAATCCACAGTGCCCCTGCTGTATCGGATAACACCCCAGTGCCGACTATTGAAAATCACTACAATGGGTGGAAAAATTTGGTTAGGGCCAAAAGTTCTATTTACAACCACAGGAGTCTGTCTATCTCTCTATCGCTGTATTGTTTCTGCTCAGAAAAAAAAATAAAAAACAGTGCTGCCAATCCCGCTTTCACCTCATATAAAATGTGATTCCAAATGCAAAAAAGAAGAGTCAGATCATTCTAATTGATGTCTGTTCCAATCTGTGAGATGCAATATCTAATAGATGTAGCAGAAGTGACAAATCCTTGCATTAGCAAAGCACTATCAAATGGCAGTCAGAATAAAGAATGACCTCTTTTAAGCTTTTTGGAGCATTCCATTTATATCCTTTGACAATGCAATGCACCAGCAATATTTATGGTAAAGCTTCTCCAGCAGTGTTAAATTACAATGTCAAATTTTACAAACATTTACATTTGTAACTTCAATCACCTTCATTTGTCATCGCAAACAAAACCATTTAAACCAGCATTGTTTCAACAGCTTTCAAGTCTGGTTCACTGGCACAGTGTCGAGGCTTTCGTGCTCCTCTTTCTCACAGGCACTAAATACTACATAGACACACACAGGTAAATATACACATTCACACCCTGGTGGAAAACACCTACATCTTAATTAGGACCTAGAATTGGAGTGTATGAGACATGCCAGGAAAGTAAAAGAAGCTGAATTACATGGCTCCATGATAGGAGGCCGCTGGACAGTTAAAGGGGAAAACACCAATGTTATCACATACCACAGAACAAGCCTTGTGGCATGGGAGGACCATCAATGGACTTAGGACTGTGTGAGCACAGAAAACCGAGTAACGTGGGGCAGTTTTATTATTTTCCTTGAACCCGAACCCCACCGTTCAAAGTTCTCTTCAAAGCAAATGTCTTACACTTTTACAAGGGACTCCTTGCTAATGCATCCCCATCATATAATCACCTACTCAATTCCCTAGATGGGCCTGTCAGAGAGGCAAGTCTCTATAATAAGCTGTCAATCAGCAGAGCACTTTGCTTCCCCCGAGGTAACAGTCCAGGAAAACCTCTGGACGATGCAACACGGTGGCGCGCTCGCGTGAGCCCACGTGTGGAAGCACATGAGCTCATCTCTGACGCAGAGCTCGGGGACATAAGGTGACACTGCGAGTGAAAATTAAGAGGCTAAATTAAGGCAGGATGTAACTGGAGGTGGCCGCATTGGGTGAAACAGCATGGCAAATCAAGCTGCCAGATTCGAGTGGTGACAGTAACACTGACAAAAGAGTAGACTACCAATTTAAAAACAACAGGGTACATGTTTTACCCTGCATTATACTGTACAGTCTTAATATACACTTGCTGTACCCTGCATTTGTGAAGAGTACCTTTTCAGCAGAAGACTAAAAATGGACCAATAGGGGGGTTATATAAGATGAACTGGATTTACTCCAATTTAGGAAGCCGTGAGACCATTTTCATCCCAGCCTTTATCTCCAGAGTAGGTTTGTTTTATTTGGGTATAAAAATTATGACACCTGGCCTTTTCTCACCATTATCGTCCTTTATGGTCAAGCGTGGTACATTCAAACTTGGTATGAAAGAGCAGTGGCTTGACAAAGCACCAACAGGGGAAAGAAATAAACATGTCATCGTTGGCAAGAAGGATATAAAACAAACATCTAACTATTGCTTTAAAAAATGTTATGAGCATCCCAAAAGAATTTAGCCCTAAGGTCTAAGTGGCCAAAGTGGTAGGCTGAACGTTGCAGATGATAACCGCTGTGCTGCTCTTGGGTAAAAGGTGACTGGAAAAGAAGAGTATCAAAACAGCCAGCAGGATGGCGATTATGATTCCAAAAGTTTTTTCTTATCCCTGTGCACGTGTTATTCTAAAGCTGCAGGATTCTTGGTGAGAATAATTGGACAATCGCTGCAAAAAACCCAAGGCTGAATTGCTTTTGACCTTTATTCCAGCTAATGGGTGGACAAGATATCGCAAGTGGGATCATCAAACTCCAAGCAAGGTTGTTAGGTTAACTCCAAATGCTGTCAATGATTCACTGTTGCCAAGGGTGGGAGCACCACAAGGCCACCAAGCCTCAATTCCAGCACGGTTATGAAGGCCACTGAGAGAGAAGGTAGCCAATTACAACCCTGTGGAATGAGACAGTCACTCAGCTGAATGGCTCTCTCTTTTTGTCCACAGTGGGATGCGCATTCTCGGGTAATGGAAACCAGGTGAGAAGAGATAAAGGAGCAAAACATAAGAAAAAAAGCTGCTCTTGAGACTAAACGAAAACAGGTGTCAGGGACTACTGACAGAGGCCAAAAAGAAAAACAAGAGAGGCAACAACGGGTCCGGTCAGGACGTGGCGCGACTGATGGTGGTTGGTAGAAGCCGAAAGGGCTCAAGGAAGCTCACTGGATCAGCGTCTCCATCCGACCCCGTTCAGCTGTGTGCTCTCACATCCTTCATAATCCTGCCAAGGGCTGCTATTGTAAGTGTCCTCTGAATGAATCGCTGTCAATCCCCAGATTAGCCAAAGTCAGATGTGACTGGAAGCCACAATAAGGGATGAGGAAGCTTAAGTGATTCATTTACCAGTGAGCACAAACACGCTGCGACGTACCTGTGCTTCACAGCGCCACAGAGGAATAAAACTCAATACTTTACCCTCTAACTTACATATGAAGAAGATAAAATCAATGCTCAGAATTTCAGGTATTGTTTTTGAATAGTGTATCAGTATAACTCCCTTGTGAGGTTTTATTATAGGTTATAGGTTCTTTGTAGCCTTAATGTTGCTCTGTGGTCCAAGGGAATCCTCCCAGTTGTAAAAGTGTGAAAGTGTGTTGTATCCACATCAGCTCATCCTTTCATATGTGTCTTGCCAATAACTCCTGCATCTTCTACAAGTACATATACTTATATGCGCGCTGTGCGAAGGGGACCCATGTAAAAATTCCAAGATATGCAAATTTATGGTCGGCTATTACCATGCTGATACGAGCAGCTCAGCATTTCTGTCTTCAGCTTCGCTTTGTTGGCACGGTCCACACTGCAGACAAAGCAAATAATCTCTACTTCTTATTGTGCTTTCATTAACCTTCTAGGATGTATCTTTCTGTTGTGACGCGCCCTATGAAATATCCACTTTTTACATGTCATTACTGCACTGAAATATTTAGTGGTTTTTCAGCACCCACCTTCCACTCACCAGTAATAATGCTTTGGAATCTGTCCTTTTAGCGTGGACTATTCCCAAGGGATGGAGCCAGGAGGTCAAGAGGGATCAGGATTTGGGATGCAAAGCAACGGAGAGGCCTGGGTTACACATGTCAGAGTCTGAGGGGTTAGATGAGTGGCAAGAAAAGCATACTTTAGAAGGGTCCCTGTTCTAGGGGTGTCCAATTATATCGGCCTGCATCTAAAATCTCCGATATCAGCACTCTGATACAAGCAGTCCATTCCAGACTCTGCTCCAGCTCTTCTATGTAGAATATGCTTGTGTTTAAGTTAAACTAGTGGTCATTTTGCACTTTAGAAATATATCTTTTTGTTTATTATTTATTTAGGTTATTTTTCAGGGTCTTCTAATGTATTTAATTGAATTGAATTTAACTGAATTTATTTCATGCAATTGTAGAATATTCTTCTGTTTAATGTTAAAATGTACGTAAGCCGTTGGTTGATAATAAATGGGTCCTTTTTTCTCATAGCCACTGTTGCTGACTATTGTTCTCTGTTTGAGTAACATCACTTGATCGAGCCTTTTCTAACATTCCATATTACAAAATAAGTCCTAAAAGAGTGTATGATTCGTGCTGACATCAGTATCGGTATCGGCCGATACTCAATGCTGCAATTTCGGTATCGTATCAGAAGTGAAAAAGTTCTATCGGGACACCCCTAGTTCTAGCATGGTCACTAAATTTGAGTTTTTTAGGAGAGATGGAAAAACACTTTCCTCTGCGACAACTTTATTTAAGCTCCTTTCCCATCATCTGAAATACTCACGTCAAGACAATCAGCATCAATTGAAGGGATGACGTTTGTGTAATGTGCCGTCTTTGCCGTATCAGTCACAAATTCCATCTGCCTTTGTTCCACCAGTGCCCTGATACCGTTCAGTCTGCACTGACTTTATTTGTTTTGAAAGGGGGAGACAAGTGCAAAGTTGGAAAAAACACATTTTCCCACTGTCTCCCTGGCTTACATGCTGCTTTCCGTAACGTGATCAACTCAAATTGACGCACAACACGCGTCTGCTGGCAGCGGGAAAGGAGTCACGTTGGCACTTTTATATGTTCATTTTACTAACACCTCTGTTTAATTTAGCAAGAACAGCCAACATTACAGCACAGACCTCTTCTTTAAATGTTTGTTTTGACTTTGTAGTATCTGAAATTTATAAGTGCACAGAAGCAGCATTGCAAGTAACAGCTGCTTGTAAAATTTGACTGGTATTAATAAATGTGTTGAAAGTCGTTTTTTGTCTACCTTTGAATTTGTGGATCTTTTAATGGCCTGTTTTAAAAGATACTAAATCTCCAGATTTGTACAAGAACATAACTGAGGTCTATGCGGGAGTAGAATGGTACAGTACAAAAAAACAAACCGATGTCACTTGACGTTATGCCGACTGAACCGTTGAGCACAGAAGAGGCAACTGTGTGCACTATCACACCTAACCACCGCATCCTGTTTCCTGACTGGCTGACATGTAGAGTGAACCACTAGTCGACGGGCGTCACACTGCTGCTGCTTGGCTGCAGCGTACAAAAGCTGGCCCTCCAGTAGCAGGCGGCGGCAGCCTAATTGGCGCTCAGCGGGGTTAGAAACAAAGCAGGGGTGATCTCACTCTCAGGCTAAGAAGGACTCCAGAGGGGGTATCCCCCCCCCGAACCTACAGCGACTTGTACATCCGTCCCTCCTGCCCCCTTACCACCATTCATGACTGAATGTGTATGACTTCACCGATGACAAAGAAAGAGACTGTTCCCCATTTAAGAGGCTCTCCGGTCAAGGCCACCTTTGAAAAGCTCCCCACTTCCCACAGTATTTCCCAGAATCCCTTGCTGTAATAACTGGGTTGTCAATCAGCCTATTAGGTGTCAGGGGCAGCGCAGAGGCATCCCTCTGTCTTCTTGTTTTTGAGATATGTGCTATGCATACCCCCTCTTCACCCACCCCCTAGTCTGCCACCCGACCTCCCTCCACCAAAGCAGACGGCAAAACAAAAGCCATCATTGTTTCTTTTTCCACTTTTCTTGGACATGGGGGATCGGGTGCTAGGGCGTCAGAGGGAGGAGACGTGTCAGACTGCGAGTGCAGCCTCTCCTCATTCACGCCTGTGCCAGCCAGAGATGTCTTTAGAGTGGCACAAAGAAAGCAATGCTGTCGTTTTGTGAGAGACAGAGACAGGCTGTGTACCGCTGCCTGTTTCTCCTCCCTGACCGCTCAAGTTCTTCTGTTGACTCACAAATGTTTTTTTTATGCGCTCAAGACCCTTTCATTGCTCCATCTCTCAATACTTGTCTATTTATCTTCAGCTCCTCAGGAGACGACGTGCCGTATTATAACAATTTTTTCCTCTCCATCTCATTCTGTCACTGCGGCTGTCAGGTTTAGGTAGGAATGTGAAGTTCCTCAAGTTCTGTATCCAAACAAACACTGGTGAAACAGTTCAGACCAGAACTTCTTTGAGTTCAAGGAGTTGGGAGAGACTGAGCAATGTTTACACCAAATGCTGAGTGTACAAAATGCAGCATGAAAAGGTAAAAAGTTCCACTGTACATACATCACCAATCATAAACTTTTACGTTGCCCTAATGTTAAGTGAAGACCGCACAAACCGAGACCAAAACCATGACAAGGCCGATACATCTGAGAGAGCCAGACTGTATACATAAAAGGAAAAACAGAACAAAAACAAGTTTTCGATAAAAATAGCATCTGTATTGTTTTTATGTAAGCAGCACAATGCAACAAATCAACTGGTTGTTTTTTGTTTATTTTCAGAGAAATAGATCATTTTCTTGACTTAGGAAAACATGTTGCTTGGTGCATTGGCAGCTATTTCTACTATTTATTTTTTCTTTTATATACCAAAATAAGATCAGGATTTATCAGGTGAATGTAGCTTCTAACTTGACAGGAGTCAGATGAACAGTTTTAATAAGAAGGCAGAGGCTGCAACTTGAGTAAAATTATCTATCAATTATCTACTAATGCAGTGATTCCCAGACTGGGGTACGTAGAGGGTACGCGAAAAATACAAATAAAAACGTTATTTGAAAACAGCCTGATTACATTTTGTTTGTAAATAAATCTGTTTCGTGAGAAATAATTCATTTTAAGAGATTTTATTTCTATGTTATGCATGCTAAATGTGGGCGGCAAGGGTGGTGGCAGGCTTACAGACACATTTCTTTTTCTAGCTGCTATTAGTGCGTTAGAGTAGGGGGGTACATGGCTGGAGGTCAAATGTCTGAAGGGGTACGGGCTGTGAAAAGTTTGGGAATCACTGTACTAATGTGATGAATAGCTTTCAAAGCAACAGAAAAGTGATCTCATAAAACTGATGTTTGGGGCAGAAAGGAGAACAAAATCCACAAGACACCAACAGGAAAATGAACACAATACAGTAGCGCACATAAAAAGGAAACACTAAATAGTCCCCGAACTCCTTTTGACAGACACGTACAATTAAGTCCACCATGAGATGAGCCGCTGCTGTTGAGGTGCCACACAGCCTCACGCTTGTTAGAGCTGCACCGACGAGACTTGGCCTACATTACTCTGAATGAAACAATAAATCACCATTCAACAGACATCTTAATTATGCAGGGAACTGTGACATCACTCATTGTGCTCTTTAGTGCAAGGACCCAGAATTAAAGGAATAACGTAGAGAGGAGGAGAGGGGGGTTAAGCAGTTGTAGATGCAGTTATGGAGACAAAAAATGAACCCATGCCATATCTCAGCGCACGTGTTATGCATCTGTGGGCTCATTTGCATCGTTGCTTTTTCGAGACTTGATGCTTCTGTGTTTCCGCATCACGCTGTGCAGTCGGGGAAACGGAAGACTCGCTGAGGCTAACAGGCGTTAACTGACAACCTTTATTAACCACTCTCCGTGTCACCAGAGAATCTACCCCTCAAATTCCTTATCACCCTCTCCACGCCGCCAGTCATCCCGCCGTGCTGAGCGCACCCTGCGCACCCCGGCAAGCAAATGGGCCACTACAGCCTCACCGCCGCAGCCGTAATTGGAAAGAAGACGTGCGGTGGGAGAACATTTCACCTGGGCGCGGTGGTCCAACTGGACGGCTCACAGATACATCCGACGGAAACTCTGCTGACAGCTGACCTCAGGCCCACCTCGCTTTCTGACACCTGGCGCTTGCATCCGTCACTGGGGCGAGATCACATACATGGACCCTAAGTGAGGTGGTCTGCATTCGAGCGTGCTGACACCTGGCAGGCTGAACAATTACTGTGATTACTGTGGTGTGGCGCTATAACAGGACATTAAATCTAATTACATTCAAAGTGCTTTTGTCAGGGTCAAAGCCGTTTTCATTAAGGTCCTGTAATGCACTACATAATCATTTATAAAGTACTACCCAAATAAATTTGCTCTCTGCATTCCTCTCCGTGCACACATCTTTTCGCCAATCTACAGCTGAGAACTGCAGCTTTGCTTCACATCCGCACAGTCTGCAGAGTCCAATCCAGGAGATAACATTGCTCATTAGTCTGAACATCACTGGTTTCCATTTCATCTTTAATACACCATCACAACCTGTAATGCAGCATAAATCATCTTTAGCTTTCAACCTGAGAGCTTAAAAAGGGCACAAATGTGCCTCATTTGCATGATCTACCTATTTGTGTGAAACCGTGCCTTAATGTTTCACTACAGACTTCTGTGATAGAAGCAAGCTGCCATTGCTTTGGAGCTGTTAAGGCTCAAAGAATCCAATCTTGGCGTCGGTAAATAAAAGATCTGTGCATAAATCTTCTCAGCTTGCATCTCCCCTGGGATTCCTGATATTCCACAGGCAACATGAGGGAGGTGTGTGCGTCTGTGTGAGTGTGTAAAAAGAGAGAATAATCCACAACACTATGCCTGCTCATTAGGAAAATCCAGGAGGCGGAAAAGGTTTTCCTCACAGAGAAACTCTCCGCAAGGTCAGACCCCGACATCAGTGAGGCCGCTCAAGCAGAGGAATTTTTTGACCAAAGTATGTTTGGGTTGTAAAGCTTTGCCTCACTGACCCCATTTTTCCCCACCTCCGGAGTTTAATGGAAGTATTTGCTAATGCCGCAAAGAGAGATAATAATTAACATGAATAGAGGAAAAGATTGCAAAACTCTGTACCTTTGTCAATTGTCGACATGTTATGTTTTTCATTGTTACAGATGTGTTATGCATGTGTTATAACTACTGAACACACAAAGTGACTTAATAATAGAGCATCAAATCGCTGACCCCCGGCAGGGCTGGTCTGAGGTAAACTACACCAACATATCACACATCAAACCATCTCTCGAAATGTCTCCTTTTCAGCTGAAATAATTGCAGTCAATGGAAATGTACTCCGCTCTGGAAGGATGGAATGGACAGAACACTCTGCGGGGGTGTATATTCTGGCTGTTTTACAACATTGCACAAGTTGTTTGTCATGATCAAAGTGTCCGGAGAGAGATTAGGCGAGCAAGGCAATATGTCTACCAACATGCGCTCCACGCCACTACCTATCCCCGATGCCGACGCCCCTGCCCCCTCAGAGTAAATAACCTGAGTGTCAGCCGCTGACCCGACAGAAAATTGCCTTATTGATTCCCACAGTGATTTTCTGCATTGGCCTTTTCTCTGTAGGACCCACAGCAGCTTTTTCTTTTCAGTCAGAGGCACTGTAAAAAGGGGAGGCCTACAGTTATGAGTCAAAATTAACCTTTTGTATGTGTGTCGATGTGTGCTCATTTTGTGGGTATGGGGAGATTAGATGGTCATGCTGAGTCATTTTTCCTTGGACTCTGGTGAGCCACATTGGAAATTTTTTGTTTGCACGTATTCAGTTCCCATAAAAGTGAAAATGTCCATGTGTGGTTTCCCGGGCTGTCTCAGGGAAATACATTCCTCAAGCAAATCAAACTTGCAAGTCATTTCCCCCCCCCCCCCATTCTGTAAACTTGGCTGTAATCTAGAGGAGACCCCTGGAGTGAGACTTGTCTTAGGCAGAGAGGTAAAACAAGGGGCTGTCAGTCCTGTCTTAGTGTTCACAGTCCCAGGGCACTGTTCAACACACCTCGGAGGGAAGTGTCAGGAAATACACACAATCACCAATCCTCTGTTTCTACCCTCTTACCCTCTCTCACAAATGTTCACCATCTGAAGATTTTCTTGTCTTGTTTCCTCACCTATTTGCATTCAGGCTGCATAAACACTCATCCGAGACCCATCAGTTTCACTTTGAGAGGCGGGGTGGGGAGGCCAACTCTTTCCTTCTTTTCTTTAAACCTTTGAAGAAAAATAAGGTAAACCTGCGCAAATACTCAAGCCTTTTTAATGCCGGTGTACTCGGGGCACTGATTGACTCGCCTCCGATAACGGATCTAAAGTGTGTTCCGGCTTTTGCTGAAAAGACAGGGATCCACACAAATACAAGTGCAAGGAAATCTAAGGGTGGAAATTG
The DNA here is from genome assembly GCA_903171835.1 of Mullus surmuletus. Lineage (NCBI taxonomy): Eukaryota > Metazoa > Chordata > Actinopteri > Syngnathiformes > Mullidae > Mullus > Mullus surmuletus. Next base: position 296,131 of record CAESWR010000305.1, read on the forward strand.
AGGGGCAGGCTGAGGCTTATACTGATACCCCATTCAAGAAAGTAATTCACCTTTCCTATACATGTTGACTCATGAGACTGTCATATCAATTCAAATGGGCTGGCAGGTTGTGACTGTACTATCAGTTAAAATATCAGATAAGGGTGGAGTAGTGCATAATGGTACACAAGGAAAACGGTACATTACTTTTAATTGAACTGGTATTTTCACGCAAAAGTCCAATGAGCATCAATGTTAAAAAGAGGCACTGGTAAAAACAACAGAGACCAAAGCAATAAGGCAAAACATTTGTTTGCCAACAGGAAAGTAATCTCTCTCTCTGATATTGATCAAAGTACAACCCTCTACTTGTGACAGAGGCAAACAGTAATTTCCAGAAACACTGCGTATGCTTGAACCCTCCACCACTACAATCTGCCTCTAGTACACTTGCAATATACACTTTATCTGATTTATCCATTTGTGATTAAAATGGCTACTGGATGGCTGGCAGCTGTCATTGAAATGTCAATAAAAACATTTGAAAACAAAAACAACTCCTGGATCTGGTACTTTAACTGGATCAACTCTCAAACATGGGTATTGGCATATAGTACACTCCATAAAAAGTTGATTGAATTAGGTTTTCATGAAGTCCCCTGATAATCAACCCACAAACAAAACACATCTCTTACGCTAAATCTCTTGGAAGGGATAATTACTGTATCATAACAGATGGGCACATAAAATATTCTGTTTGTTTCATTTCAACGACAACTCAAATCAATCCAAAAATCACAATGCAGTCCTTATAATGAATTGAGCAAATAGACTCACAAGACCTCCATTAAAAATCTGACAAGACAAAGGAAGCAAGTGAAAGAACAAGGAAAAAAGCTAGAGTATTTTGAGTCATGAGCACCTTTCCAACTTTCTTAGCACCTTTAGCTAAGTAAGCAGAATGTACGTCCACTCACGCACATAACTCATAAATCTCAATTGTTTTCCTTGTGTTGTCCGGTGAAATAACACCCCTCATCGAACAGGCCAGGGGCAGGTGACTGTGAAGTGCTGAAAGGGCATTTTCCAAGAGCAGCTCACACAGACCTTTGCAGTGTCAATAACAGCAACAGGAAATTCCTACCCCTGAATCCTGCTGTGTTTTTGTTTGTGTGGACATGTGCGGGATGACCACCGACCCCAATACGGCTGAATGAGCAGAGGATGAGTGGCAGCCAGCTAACGGTGATAACGTTCATCTCGAAAGGAAAACAGCACCTCCAGTCCACTTCCGGCTTATCTGGTATCAACATGTTGTTTCCGTACCATCATTACAGTTAAGGTTAGGGTTGCGATAAGGGATATGGACTTCATTATGGTGGTTCAGGAGCAAC
>CAESWR010000305.1:334182-358716 GCA_903171835.1 Mullus surmuletus
ATAAAAAAAAAAAAAACAGATTTATGCATGAATTGGTTCCCCTTCCTATCAACATGCTTCAAAGTGACAGCGGAAATTACATTCTCCTAAACCACCTGGAGTTGTTCACTTGAAACGATAGAGAAATCTGTCCAAATTGCATCTGATGGACAGATGTGACATAAAAAAAAAAGCAGCAAACTGACCACTTCCTGAAAATACACAAATGTGTACCGGTTGCTCAAACTCTGAATGCGGAAATAGCCACTAGAACATTAACCCAGACAGAAGCAGCCTACTGCCAATACTAATGTAAGAGAAAAAATAAGTGTGACACTTTAATTTGGCGATGTGTGTGCGCTCAACTCGCTTTTTGTGCGCTGACAGCTTCTATTTTGCAACATAAATCTGCTGGCTGAGTCTCAAAACGACATTGTTAACAAAAGCTGAAAAGAAAGTTCGGCATTAGGGCGCTTTCAAGCTGCCAGCAGTCGCGGGTCTGACCTCCCGCTGTGAGGGCCGCAGGCCTGTGTTTTTCCCTCTCGTACGTCATCACGTTTCTCCATTCAGAGACCCTCTGACATGTTATCAAACACATGGATGTCCATCACATGATCCTCCATGGTGGACGTGGCGCCGCCTAGATGTCCGATGGAGCCTCCGGACACTCACAGCCCGGGGAAACATCGCCACCTTCCCTGGAGGCGGCGGGGGAATTCATGTCTGATAACTGGTGCTTTCTCTGCTGTCTGAACAAGTTTGAACAGCAGTGATGTGCGGCTCTCTGATCAGCTGTTGGGAGGTTCCGGTTCTGGTCAGCGCCTTCCAACATGAAATGTCACCGGTGAACTGAATGTGTGTCTGATATGTCAAATATCCAGGGGGACAACGTGGGACGCCTTTCACACTACAGGCAAGCCAAGCCAAGCCAAGCTGCTAAATTCCCAGGTCGCTTGGAGGGTTGGTTGATGCGGGTCGAAGTGCCACAACAACCCTTTCACGGTGCTGAAAACACCTGCATTGTCCCGGGACAACGCAGGTGTTTTATGCAGTGTGAAAGAGGCTTTGACCTTTGAATGTTGCAATTTGCACATCAAGAGATGCCTTGAGTGCAGGATACAATTTCATTGTTAAACTTGGAAAAAAATCAGAAATCAGACACAAGACTGAAGAGTGGGCTTCTGTTTGCATGACTGAGTAGTTTGCATTTATAAACAGGGTGGTAGGGTTAATCTAAGTGGGAGTCTCCATACCTGGACGAAGACAGTGAAGAAGACGACTGTGATGATGGCGGTGAGGAACATGTTTCTCTTGGGGAAGATGTCCTTGTCCAGGAGGAAGCCCAGGGAGAAGGCGATGGCCCCCCGCAGACCGCCGTAGGCTATGATGAACTGGTCCTTGCTCGTCAGCTTGACAATGCGGAACTTGTTGATCACGTAAGTCAGGCCGACCACACCTGGGAGGGGTGACATGGTTAGGACGGTGGACAAGGTAAGGACAGATATTTTTTTCCCAGTGTAACTTAGACTTTTTGTGCGCAAGCAAAAATAGCAATGAAATATGTGTGCCATATTTCCTTCATCTTTCAAAGATCAAACTGCAAATCTGAAAATGAAGACTTTTGTAAGTTTGGTACGTTACTGACTTTTTCTTTTACTTTCAGCCATCAGATATCACTTCAATCAGGATGCCATTAGTATTTCGGAATCCAGAATTTAACACTAATCGCAGGGGTGCAAAAAAAAAATCTGTTCTCAAACCTGAATAGCCCTTTAACTGACAAAACGAGGAGAAATGTTGAACAACAAACCTTATTGTTTTCGATCATGAGGTCTTGAATCATATGACTCACGTAAGATGTGAATGATTACCGACTACAACAATCTAGTCACAGAGAAAATTAAGGCTGAGGAGTCATGGAAAAAGAGGACGAGTCCCAAGAACAGCGGGGCTCAACAAATCAGAATCTTACACTTTCTCTTGCCAAAGTAACTAATCGCTGAGATGACTGATCATTAACCAACCAACCACATGTGAAGATGTGAAGATGTCAATTTGCTTGCTCAGATGGGAATACATGCGGAGGTAAATGTATTCATAGATTTGCTAATCCTGGTGATATTTGTTTTGTTTTTTTACTAGGTACTCTTAAGCAAAAAAGGACCTAGCTGTATTATTATGACATTCAAAAGGGGGTGAACCGATGTGAAATTGGGATTTTATTTGAGCTATTAGTACCTCCACCTTTAACTTTGGGTGTCAATTATGAATTGGTTAAAAGTCTACAAAAACATATTTATTTGTTTTGAGAATCAGTGCATGACACTATCTTTGACCTTATTGTCTTTGGTCAAACGCATTTAACGCAAAAAGTATCTTCCTGTGGTATCAAAGAGCAACAGCATTGGAGAGATCCTCAAAATAAAAATTGTTACGTGACAAACCAAGACTTCCTGTTAGCAGCTGTTCATGCTTCCCATTTCTTCACACCCCGACGACTTTGGAAAAATGACTGACCCATGACCCGTGCCACCAGACACAGGATGACCGTCACGGTAACGAAAGTCCAGTTCCAGTCATGTGGCCCCTCCACCGTGGCCACGCCGAGAAAGATGAAAATGAGTGTCTCGCTGACACTGCTCCACATCTTCAGGAAATACTTGATGGTGGTGTGGGACTTGTGTGATATGTTGGCCTCCACATATGGTCGCATCACAGCCCCACATGCTATTAATCTGGAGAAAGAAGAGGGACATATTTGCTTGCTCAGATGGGAATACATGCGGAGGTAAATGTATTCATAGATTTGCTAATCCTGGTGATATTTGTTTTGTTTTTTTACTAGGTACTCTTAAGCAAAAAAGGACCTAGCTGTATTATTATGACATTCAAAAGGGGGTGAACCGATGTGAAATTGGGATTTTATTTGAGCTATTAGTAATGGCAACGTTAACAAGTTTCCGTTGAAGGAATGACCATCTCATCTCCAGTTTCGCACACACAACGTGACCGACAGAGATGTCCCCATCCATGTCTTCTCACCACTTCTCCATTCGATGAAAAGCAGGATGCAACTTTTACGAAGTCAAAAGGTGGTGGCCAAAAATAAAAGGCTGTCCAGGTTCCAAAAGCCTCTGCAGCTGCTCGACGTTCAACCTTGTTCCTCCTCCATGTCCGTATTGGAGATGAAAGGAAGTCACACCAGTGGCGCTTAAGCTTCTCCTTTATAGACAGATGATATGGATAGGGGGAAAAACATTCCTGACAAATCTAGTGTTTGATGCATAGGAAGAGAGCCAGGGACCTTGAGCACATTGGCCTGGGAGTTAACAATCTGTCGACCCTGACACACAGGGGACACTTGGTATATCATCGCCTCCTGTCTGCAATGTCAATAACTCTAAGCCCCATAAACAAAAAATGAATTGAACTGGACTGGGAGAGTTCAGGCCCATAGCTCTTGAGAGAATGTTGAGAAGCTACAAATTAAGGATCTCTTAAGGTGGCGTTGAATCAGATTAATTCATTACATCACCGGCTGAGTGTGATATACCACTGTGTTCTGCGGAGTTACTGTCAGGATGGAATAAATGAAATGGGTTTTCCCTGCCACTAGCAAGGCCATACATAGACTGTGACATCTAATCACGGAGGGAGGAACAGAATCCGTGCATCCAGAGCACGCGACACAAGAGGGATGTCCCTGAGACAGCCGACGTATTCATCTCACACATACCAGAGCGCAGACACATGGGTAGAAACCGGTTAAAGCGGTCGAGGACTGCTGGAAAAGTGACCGCTTTTAAGCCTAAACTTTCGATTTTCAATTAGGAAACGATCTTACGCCATGATGCCAGAGAGGTGGAACATCTCAGCGGACAGGTAGGCCATGTAGCTGTACACGAAGACAAACAGTGGCTCGATGACACGCGTGTGGGAGGTGAAGCGGGAGGTGAAGGCAGATAGGATCCCGTAGATGGCTCCCACCATAACACCCCCCCCTGCCACCACCAGGAAGGACATGATTCCCAGGAAGCCGTCCAGCACAGTCACTGTGCCTGCACTGGCGAATTCCTCAAAGAGATGGTACAGCACCTAGATAACATGATGAAGAAGAATGAACCAAGGAGAGAAGTGAATGAGAAAATACTTATTCTATAAAAAAAACTCAGTAAAAGGCCTTTACTGCCTGTAGTATAGTGAATATACAGACTTACATGATACCAGACCATAATCATGCAGGTCTGTGTGCCAAACATTCAAGGCTGATGAGCTCTGGCCCGCTACCAGTGATGGCTTAGCGTCATGTATGAGTTTAGAAACCAAACTTGGAGATCAGTTGATGTGCTGGTGGGACGATATGTCTTTTATAAATAGAGACTTCTTGTAGCAACACTTGAGCCATTCTGCCCACGTCGGTTTAAGTAAACTTGGCCCCCTGCTCACCGTCAAGGCAGCAGTAACTGTCGGTAACTTTATACTCTAGATGGGGCTGTTTGGGAACAGGCCAGCTAACAGATGGTGTGCGTGTGAGCAGGATTGTTGTGTGGAGACAAGCTTAGTCAGTGCTTCATCAGCAGCGTGTGGACAAAGTCTTACTATAAGGTTAAAGCAACAGCAGCCGATTCACATGCAAATATAAAAATATGTTTGTTGCCGCATGCCACTGCCGAGCCGGGCATCAACATTTTTATTTGTGCTAAATTGTACAACTAGCCGACACTCGGCTGATATTTTTTTTTTAATAGAGTTGAATTATCACAATCTGCTGCAGCTGATGCTTTCACTTCCTCCCACTGTCAAAATACAATTTGGTTCGAGGTTGAGCAGACTCAGCTGTTTAATTTAAGAATGACTCAAAAGATCAAAATCAGGGTACTACAACAATAATATTAACAATAATGATAATAATAATGATAATAATAATAATAATAATAATAATAATAATAATACATTTATAATACATTTTAAATAAATAAGGCTCCTTTATGAAGTTCAGTATATAATGATAACCACTTGAACCATCCTGCATGATTCTTGTTTCTATTCATTACTTGTAGAACAGAGGTGGGCAAACTCAGACCCGGGGACCACATGCAGCCCGATGAACTATTTATCGGGCTGCACCAGAGCCTTCACAATAATTTCTCCAAAAGCCAAAGTAAGAAGGTTGTCAGCTTGATTAGTTAGAAAAAGTGTCAGACCCCTCCTTCACCTAGTATGCTAACATCTCCTCTCAAGAAGGTGGGACCAAACATCATTTGGAGCTTTATCATCCATCTCTAGACCACTTTACAGGCTCTTCAAAATATTTCAAGCACCATTTTTAGTTAACCTCCAATCCTCATTTTTGGGGTTAGTTTCCCGCACCACCTGGCCGGCCCGTTCATCAAGATCTAAAACCCAATGTGGCCCTTCAGACAAAATAACTGCCCACCCCTGTTTTAGAACAATCTTAAACATTTCTAGAAAACATGGACTTTAATCGTGGCAGTAGTAATGATAGAAATTCTGAGGGTCACATCAAGTGTTAAGGAGTGTTTCATGTACGACTGAGCTCTTAGGTCCAATACTCCACTCTCTCCCTTTGGAGGAATGAGGAAACAATGAACATATTCTCTTTTAAAAAAGACTCAATCTTAAAGTCCTGTTTTGTTTACTCACCACTGTGACAGCATCATTGAGCAGCGACTCGCCAAACACCAAGATGTGCAGCAGTTCATTGATATGGATCTCCTCAAACACGGCCAGCACAGCAACTGGATCCACAGCAGAGATGATGGCGCCGAACAGCAGACAAGGTAGAAGCTCGAGCTGGTGGAGGCTCGACGGGTTGTCCGGCTGGATCTGACACACAGCGTACAGCAGGCCCCCGATGAAGAAGGTGTTCCACAGCGTCCCCACAACGGCAAACATTAGGATGGTGCCGAGGTTCTCCATGAAGGGACGGATGGGCAGGAAGTAGCCAGCGTCCAGGATGATGGGCGGCAGCAAGCAGAGGAAGAACAAGTTGGAGCTCAGCACTGGGGGGACATTTTCTCCGGCCAGCTTTATGAGCCCCCCCACCAGCAGACCCACCACGATCAACAGGCAACTCTCTGGCACAATGCTGGACAGGCGGGGGATCAGATGGAACCCTGGAGGCGATTGGGAAAAAAAACAAATAAAAGAATGAGGAAGAAGTTTACCAAGGTGTCTTCCACAGAATCGTCTATGTGAATGCCTCCACAAGATGAGCCAAGTATGTGTTTGATCTGATTAACTGGAAGTCTTGTTATTGTAGACTACTACAACAACTGCCATGGACGAGAAGCTCTTGCTTTAGACTGAGCAGACTAGAAAGTGCAGATGTACGTGCACGCATCACATACTTCAGTTTAACCGTCAGTGGTAATTTCAAATTCTCTGTTTTTATTGTAGTGCAGGAAATGCAACATGAATTTAATTAATCTATTTCTATAGAACTCAGGATGTTTTAAAAACATCTAGATTCCACATCGTATATTTCAACTCTGAAACAAGAAGTAATTCAGGTTTGGGGGATGCAGGTTGAAGGAGAGGAATAGGAAACCTACGACTTGAACCTCGTGGTTGCTGGTGTGAACGTGACCACTTTTTTGAAATTTTCAAGGGAAAATGGAAATTATATGCAAAATGTGTGTCATGGAGCGATGTCACATGACAGTGGCATGACGAGCCTGCAACGAGCCTGAAACTGACAGTCATTTGTTATGGCCTGCCCTTTAGCAGGTAAAACTCGAGTTACAGAGGTTGGGTAAAAGAAAATACCACCTTCAATTCTTATTGATGCTGACATTATTTGTAAATCGATTTCAATGAAACTTTCAGCTAAAAATACATAATATAACTGGTTTTGCCTCAAGCTATGTGCATGCCTCATGTATTACAAACAACCAATTTCCACATAACCTGTACTGACAAATGCCATACCCGAATTCATGACAAGTTGCAGACATGTGATCACGGTTAGGTCGCTGGACATAAAACGTAAACAAGGGTGAATGAAGATATCATTGGGACAACAGCTGTCTGTCCTTTGACTATATTAACTGGGCACCGCCGAGGCACATGGACATGCCTTTGTCCAGCTGGCACGGTACCATCTTACAGCATGATACACTGACACTGACACACATACACACACAAAAGCACAAACAAATATCAAGCATGTGTATCCCACATAATCGGAAAATGTGCCAGTGTATGATTAAAAAAAAAAGAAAACACTAAAATTAGCTACCAGATATGGTGGTGCTATTATACCTCATCAATAACAATCTGGTCATTAAAAATAACAGTTTGGTGACAAAGTAATGAGAGTAGACAACGTAACTATTGGTAGATCAGGAGGGAGAGTTTTAGGTTTCTTTTGACTCTAAATGACAAGATTATGATGTTACACAAGCTTTTTCTTCATATGTGCCTTACTATATGCTATAGGCTAAAGCTACACCATCACTAAAATAACTTTGATTAAGTCATTCCTAGATCAGGATTAATGATTTAATCAAAGTTATTTTAGTGACAACTGCTAGTAGGTCAATCATTGTGATATCAACAGTCCTCGTTGCTTGAATGCAAAAATAACAGTATTTTTAACAAGGGCTGGCTGCTTCAAATCTTTGACAAGTTGTCTACTACCAGCCCCCATTCACCATTTAAAGTTATTATTATATTACAGTGCTTTCTTGGCTGTATGTAAATGATTCACATCCGCATTTCAATTGAAAAATGTTCACATTTGAGGTCTATGGATGTATGATTGTCGATACTAGATTGTGGACAATACTACTTGTGTTTCAGCAGGCAAGCTCAATAACTGTATGTCTGTGGGGGGAACTACAGCTGCAGCTGTAGTTCAGAGGCAAGACCATGAGGGAGGCTTTGTACTACATGACTCTTAAAGACTCTTCTCTTTTCAATGAATTTTGGGAGGAAACAGGAACCACCCACAACTCTGTGGAGGTCTTCATACCCAGGTGGGTTGACAAAGGCAGTCTGTGATAAATGCTTGAAGGAGGTGAACAGAAATCATCCTTCTCTCAGAAAAAGCTAATGTGGTGTGCAGGATGCAGTTTTAACATCTGGCACTTAGCCATTAAGTCTACTTGGAACACAGCATCAATCTGTTCACTGAAGGTTTCATATCAAGGCTGAATTAGTACCTTAATGTTGACAACATCTTAACTCACTCCAGTGTTACATAATTAGAATTACACGACAACTTATTGCTGCAGAACAGACTGCGTTCCCTGACAAGACTTCCTCAGAAATTAATACTCATGATGACAAACACAATGATGCTAGATTCCCCTGTTACCAACTTGCTTTTATTAATTACATGGTCCTATGCCTAAGGTGTTATGCTTAATGCAGGACAGCCTTGTTCTTCCTGTTGTAAGCTGACAAAGGTCAGCGGACAGCAGTGTCTAAAAGGTCTCAGGGGATCCAAACAAAGGCCTTCAAATAGAATTATTACTTTTGCAAATGCCCTCTTCTACGACCTAATAGCCAATTGCTTTATTCACACTGTATATCGCTCTTATGATTACGTTGCTCTTTTTGGGGGGACAGAAACATGTTTGGTGTAAACAGATGAAGGAAACTTCAAATAAAGTTATGACAGCAACAATATTGTAAAAGGACCTAATAATGCACATACCCACAAGGCTGAGGCACATGAAGGAAAAAGTCAAAGAAGGGAATGCTCTTTACAGCCTAATTTAAATAAACAAATTAGTTGGACACACCTGCTTATTTTGAGCAATGCTCGCAGGGAATACCTGAAACGCTGGCCAGGGCTTGGGGAAGCTCGGGTTGCACCAATTCATTCACCCAAATACTTACACCCGGGTGTGACCTCGCAACACCAATGTTATCTGCTTTTAGCCACTGAGCAGCTTATCTTAGTATAACTAACTTCCCAAAAAGGTACAGCACTCTCTGGCCAAGTCAGTTTGTAACAATGCAAGAATTCCCAAGACGCCATATCTGGAAAAAAAAGGAAATAAGAAGTGAACACTGAATACATAGTCCAGTATAAAAAAAATAAAGAAATCACAGACTACGACTCCTTGAGTTGTGATCCATAAATTGGCCACAATGAATGGCATATGACAAAAATAGAACTACAAAAAACATTATGTTGGGGTTAGATGTACCTTACATATCTCCTCACATTTTCACAAGGTGTAAGAAAATTTGAATAGTGTGCACCATGTTTGAAAAAACACTTGCCAAAAATATTTCATATAATTAAACGACCACATCTGATGAGAAAAGTCTTAAAAGCCTCGATAACAAGTGACGACTGGATGAAATAAACTTCTTAGTGGTTTCTGGAGGAGTGGAACCCGTAGTGCTGGATCCTAGAATGGCACAGCGGGGCCCTTTTTAATGGACAGAAGACTGCCAACTGGAAAAACCAACTTTATGCTGTCTCGCTTGTTTTCAAAGGCTCAAATAAAGCCAGTCCAACACCGTCTCCGGTGAGTAACTTTATACAGCTCCAGTGTTGTGATGTGTAAACCCAGTGTGCAAGATGTCCCTTTCACACAGACTCTGACCACCTCTGCAGACGGCTTTATAGTGGACTATAGTGAGGTGTAATAGCCGTGCAAGATTCTTTGAATAGACTCTGTCTCAAACGATCCACTCTCAGCCGTGCATCCATGAATGCAAACCATGCATGCAAGGCCGACCACAAGGAAGCACAAGAGGAGAAAAAGGCATTACAAGATCCCTCAATGCAGCCTGGATGAGGACAAAAAGCTCGGCAGAGGGTGGGGTGCGACTAAGTGGTGACAGTTGACACACTCTTAAATCTCTCCAGCATGACTCCAATTATGGCGCTCGGTTGAAGAGCCACGCTAGAGGAGATAAGATAGGCAAAAAGGGGCCAGCGAGTTCCAATGTATACCCAGTGGTGTACACCTGAAGTGATGTCAAGATATACACATATTGGAGATACGTTTTGTGTGTTCTGGTGACCAACGTATGGAGTTACATTTGTGTTAGCCTCCGTTGTTATACTCCATTAGCTCTGACGTCCGACAGGTCCTTAATAATAATTTGCCCTTACCCGACTCACTTCAATCCGAGTCGCCCTTCAAGCAGGAAGGTTATTGAAATCAACCAAAGAGTGACAGCGCTTCTGCATGTGTGTGCCCGGTGACAGCAGAGCCTGGCACTGCAGAAAGCCAGGAACTGTCCCGTTGCCAGGTGACTAATTGTTCATTGCTGGCAAACACGTCTCCTGAATCAAGCAAGCTCAAAGGACAGATCTGAACAGTCTGTTTATAAAAGGAGGTGACTGATCATTAAATACTTTCCCTGGAAATAAACGCAACGTACCAATTAGTGTTTGTACCATTTTAAAGGTCAGTTAAAAAGAATTTAAAAACAAAAGTGTTTCCTTAGTGATTCTGAGCATCGATTACTATGTACATGATAAGCTATTGTGAGTCATCATTTGATGAAGACCATTGTGCGCATCGAGTTGCTTGCGCACAGCCAGTTTTGAATTATTGATAGTGACCTGCTGCTGCTGCTATATTTCAGCATGATCTGTGCTATTATATGCACAAAGTCACACAACAAAATTGAGCATTTTCAATGATAAAGAATAGACAACGCTACAGAGCTCTCAGAATTGACTAAAACAATAGCAATAAACACAATAGGACTTTAAAATCTAAATGAACTTTTGAAAGGAGGACACGAATTAATCTAAATATAGCAGTGTAATAACCACTATTTTATTTTCTGTAGCACTAAGGCATTTTTAGATAAGACAGCATCATTTAAAACCTTAATTACATCTTTTTACTACTGCTGCTGTATACAGGGCTTAAAGCAAGTAAAGATTTGAGGCCTGAAAGGTTGTCCAGGAGGAAATGTGCACAATGTATTGAATGAATTTTAAAGTGCTCTTTGCCTGAAATCAGGCATGGTGCCTGAGAACTTTAAGCCCTGTGTATATTTTGTGTGGCAGGAACAAGCCCCAATTGGTGAGGGTATTATATCTGCAGGGTGATTGGCCGGTTAGCTGAGGTCTTGACATATTTAAGAAGTCAATATGGCAACCAATTTTCCTCTCATCCTCCACACCTTCCGACCAGTTACCTGGGATACTTTTTGTTGACTTTTGGCTCGCTTTCGTTCATTTCTCATTTTGTTACTCACAGCAGGACAGGATTTTGGTTACTTTATAGATAGAAATGTTTTGTTTCTGACTTTGGCTTTCACACCGTCTTAATAAATGTTTTCACTCTGACAAATGTGGTTTGGGGCTGCTGGGGAGTTGGAGAAGATTCATGTTGCATCTCAGAGCCCATGAAGTCTAACCATTCAGACATCCTAATATAATCAATATTTATGATTGCGTCAATGTTTACTTAAAGGCGCTATATGTCTATTAAATTAGCTCATTTAATTTTGATACCAAGAGATTTCTTTCGGTGACTGGAGAAATGCTACGCTTTAAAATCTGGGTTAAACTTAAACTTTGATAATAGATATAAAAGCTACAGAACTAGGGCATAACCTATATGATTGCAGGGCACATCACCCACCAACTCTTTGGCTTTACCAAAGGTGTGGTTTCAAATGATTTACCTGGAACTGTCCCCACAACGTTTAAAAGATAAGACCGATTTCAAGTATGGCATTTCTTATCTGGCATTTCTTATTTCAAATTCTTATCTTTTTAACCCCACCACAACAAAGGCATTCATTAAATGTACAAAGCCGTGCCAAGTCAGATGTGTTCTTTGGCCCGGACATTCTAACAGAATACAAATGAATCCATCTTTGGTTAATCATTTCATCAATAATACAACCCAATGCAATGAGCAACATTTACAAATGAGCCCTTTTCATCACTGTACACCATCTGGTCGGTAGGAAAGGGCCAAGGCAGCAGTAAGCCACTAGTACTGAGTATTAATAGGCTAATAGAGAGCAAATAAGAGCTAAAGTAGAGTCAATATTGGATTTGCACCAAACTGGTGAAGCGAAACTGCTTGGTAAAAAGAAGAAAACCTTGCTATGAGGTTCACCATAGCAACTTATATCTTGTCTATGTTACCCCAAAGCCCATTAATGTTGGACAGGGTTGGCCTGACATCTTTTAATGCGATAAAAATCAGTAATTACTTATTTGCATTGCTGAAACATTAGAGAAGAGTCGTCGTTTTGTGTTTTTCTCTTTTTTTTAATGTCTGGAAGCTTACAATGGCACAGCCACATCTACAGTATACACGTTATAAACCACCTGTTTTTTAAAATTCAAGACTTATTGATTCATAAATGTGGTGGTATTGCAGTGTCAATGGCTGTCTAGAATACTACTAATCTAAATACACTCAATCCAATTATCAAAAACATAAGTGCTTGACTAAAAAGCAATTAAAAATGTGAATTTCTACACTCGTTCAAACATCCCTCACCGCATTGAAATTGCTCACTGTAGAAAACTATTTGTCATTTTACTGTTACTTTGTTCAGTGTACCCTCTGCCCTCACTCCTGCACACAGAGGCTAAGGTTCATGTTGCATCCTGACCCAACTGCAACAAAACTATACTCCGATAACAGCGACTCTGAAGGCAACGGTGTGTGTAGCTGTCCTGGAGTGTCACAGCTGGGTAACGCACACCTTCTCTTCAAATTGTTTGGAGCGGTTGTGAATTATAAATGGTAGGTGAGACTAACTGGGCTTGTCAGACACGTTATGGGAAGCTCCACAGGATGGAAGGGAAACAAGGAGCTCCTCAGTGAACAGGGAAATTACGGGAGGGCGTGTCCCGCTGCCCACTCATGTATTGCCCATGAATGTTATCAAATCCATGCTCAATCTGAAACTGGGTGTTTGATGTGACCATAAAGTGCTATGAGCGTTGCTCCACACACACAAGAACAATTTATGCCTTCATTCTGCAGTTTTGCAATGACTCCTCATTACATTTACTTTTTATTGGATTCACAAAACAAGTGTGGAAACGGGTCATTTAGATAATGACCTGTTAACATTTATTCTTCCTGATTAGAGCGATACAGAGCCTTGAAAACTCACCCTTCCTCTAGACAATCAGTAACACAACAAAACAGGACCATTATATAGGGACTATGTATGGTTCATCTGAACAATAGCTTGATGAAGATATTTTTTCCCCACACAATGGGCTTTAGACTTACTAACAAATAAAAAAAACAAAGACTTTTCCTTTACTGAAAGGATATTCATTCGAGAACAGCTTTTGGGGAAAAAGTGATGTTAACCTATATGTCCCCTGTGTAATAAAGCAATATTCTAATTCACTAACACTTGTTTCTGGTCACATACTGTAGTGCGTTAGCCACTGTACCTAATTTGTCTGGTGCATATCTTTGCCTGCTAATGCTCTTCCAGCCCGTTAGCACATTTGATATCACACTGGCTTTTGATTTTGTAATTCATAAAAATATAAATATAAAGAAATTGAGTCAGCAGTGTTGTATTGGTTGGGTTTTACTATTCATTCAGGCAGCATAAAACTGCCAGTGGAGAGAAAAGGAGGTTAGAAAACACTTCTGTTGCTTCAAGAAAAATAGAAAAGCACCTTCCACATACACGGTAACCTAATAGATAATTGTGATATGAGGTCCATGAACACGAATCAGACGCTGAGCCAAAGCCAAGCAGTGTAACAGGCACATCAAATTACAAACAGCCCATTTCCAGCCTTCCAGGGATAACTGCCGGCTTAAGGTCACGAATGTCTCCCAACGCCGTCAGCTTGCACAATCATCCCCTCTCATGTCTTTTGTGACGCCTTATTTTGCATGATACACTTCTATGCCTTCACCTCTCTTACCCTGCTTCCTCTTTGATACACCATCTCCTTGAGCCCTGTTCTACATTGTTAGCCTTGCAAGCCAGGTGGTCCCTATCTGCCCCGTCCTCTCCCCAGAGACACTGGGCGTCCTCAGCATCCTCACCTAGACCACGGGCTGCTGCTCAGTCAGGCCCCCCCATGTCACCCGCTACCGACAGGCCGCTGGCTCTCAAAAAAGACAGCAGAGGGACACTGCGGCGTTCTGCGAAAAGCACTACACAAGGGTGGATTAATAATAGAGGGAAAAGCAAGAGAGCATAATCGAGAGGAAGTGGAAGGAAGATGCAGCAAAGAGAGAATTGAGCAGAATTAATTGCTGTGAACGCATCACTCAAAAGTCAACTAAGTGACTCATGACGCAATTCCTCATGTTATTTAATCATACATCCTATAGTAACAGTGAGGCCCCCCATCATGGCAACTCGCTAGACTTCCACCCCGCTGCGCCAAGGTGCTTAGTCATCACCGTGGCAAGGAGTAGATCCTGCTGGAGACCCTTTCCGCTCCATGCTGACAGATCTGCGTGACCAGCAGGAGATTTCACCCTCTGAATCACCAATTGAACCGAGCTATTCTGGTCTAACTTGTTATGTCAGCATATTGGTGGCATCTGTGCTGGTATGTAGAATCGGCAGCAGCAAGGTGGCCTTGTGGCCAGAATCTCCCTCGACTTTAAAAGTCAGAGATTTCTATAAATAGCTTCTATAAATGTTTTAGAGCCCATCAATAGGTGTAAGTGCTGTGCTAAGGATTGCAACAGAGTGCTTATCTGACAGAAGATGCAGCTAAATGATCTCTGATAGGTGTTAAATGATGGCCAGTCTAGTCTGGATGACGTGAAGAGGTGTAGAACAGGTCACCAAAGCACTGTACTCACCTAATTTCATCAGGGATGCTAACAGCACCCATAATGAGATCTCAAAGGGGACCTGGATGTGGTGGTAGCTGAAGCTGAGCACAGGGAAGGCCTTCTTCGTGGAGTTGTGCTTCTCCACGGCGCGCGTGTGCTGGTCCAGGTTCTCCATGGGACTGGTGTCCGGGGAGCTGGCGGCTCCGAGGGGCAGCACGGAGCCCTCCAGGAGCACCAGCACCACCAGCAGCAGCAGCCCCCGCTCCAGGACGCTCCTCCCGAAGCCGGCCGGCTTGTGTGAGCCCGTCCTGGAAGTCATGTTTTGGGGCTTTTTTTTTTTTTTCCTCAAAAGCGACGTAAACAAAGAGTTTATCAGCGCTCGGATGAGTTCACGGAAGTTGGACGCAGGGGAAAACTTGAGCCAGGTATCCCGCCGCGGAGCATGCTAACCCGCTGTCAACTAGCTCCACAGCCGGCTTTGATGCGTCACCTCGCTTTGACTTTGTTGCCGCCCGGCAGGTAAACAGTGCTGGCGGCGGAAAGCAGGAAACGCCGGGATGCTCGTCGACAGTTTTTTTTTTCTTCGCTGGACGACGTCGAAGCGCTGCGTGTTCGGTGTTCGACCCGGCCGTGTGTTACCGACTCACAATCGATGCTGACGGCAGCACAGCGAGACACGGCGGCATCGCTCCGCTTCCCCTCCGGCTGCGCGGCGAAGTCCGTCCGTGAGGCGGCGGCGGCGGCGCTCCGACACTGACCTTGAGGAGGAGACCACCCAGCCGCCACATGGCATTTTTGCCGTGTAATTCCCGAATTGCAACTTTTTTTTTATTATTATATATTATATATTAACCGTCCTTGTCTTTCCTCCCCCGTCGTTGGGGGCGGCGGTTTTAAGACGGTGGTCCCGCACGCGGGCTTGGCGGGAAACCTGGGATGTGCTGCGGCTTCCTCCGCGGCGCTTTTTCCTGGGTCGTCAAAGCGAGTGGCGACAGGTCCTGTCCGCAGTGGCGTGTAGCCTCATTCAACCTTCAAAACGCACACCCTTTCGCGGAGGTTTGGTGGATGGGCGGAGGAGGAGGAGGAGTGTGGTGGAGAGGGAGGGAGGGAGGGAGGGGGGCGACGACAGTGACACCTATAGGAGAGGAGGCTCGCGTTCTAGCACCCACACGGCCCTACTTTTTGCCTATGCAGTGTACTTAAAAGTATGACCTACAAGTTGGATCTGCGGTGTGCAAACCAACATGGGCTGCACATACTTCTTCCTACTTTCTGCCTACAGAAAGTATCTACTACTTTTGGTAGGATGTACTTTCTACTACTGCAAAATCCAGCTTGATGCAATAGGTCTTTCAGGTACGTTTTTTCACATACTACGTGTTGCGACATTGTGCATACTGAATAGCAGCCATGATATCCTGGCCATTCTCACCCACAACCACCTGCACATGACGCCTGCGACAGATAAAGCACCATTCAAGATATACTATGTTGTATGTACCAATAGTATGCATACTGAATGCAGTAAAGTACTGTCTTAGTAGGATGTATTAGTATGTGACAGATCTCAGCCAAAGTCTCTGTATTGGACTAAAGATGTTCATATTGATTCACCATAATCTTCTACTCGTAATGTCCATGTGCGTCTCCTTTTTAGATGTATCAGCACAGTAGAAAGTGAGTTCTGTCAAAAATGACTTACATCTTATTATTTATTATTATTCAAAAGCGCTGCCATCCTTATTTACTGATACAGTTCTAAGAATTGTAGTTATGTGGAAGAAGTGCATATTTGCGCTCATCCAGGCTGTAACATCCGGCAGGAAGTCGGTGGAGTTGCACGTCACCCCTCTGCAGATCCATACCAGAGTCAAACTTGCTTTCTCTTCCTTATTAATCATATTCATTTGACACTTTGAAGATACTTGTCTTGTTTCCTTCATGGAGGGGTTGGGTTGTCCTCTGCTCAGGAGTCCCTTACATTTTCATTTGGTTATCTGTCATCTATTGTCACCAAAAATCGCTGCGCCACAGTCCAGGGCAGGTCAGAGGTCAGGAGTCGTCCCCTGAAAGAGAGAGATTCAATATATTGAATACAGCCAAGATGTAGCCCATGCCTGCCATGAGCAAAGATACATGGAAGATGAGCTTATCGCTGTTTACTTTTGTTTCTGTCAATAACTGGTAGTTGTCTCAGAAACTAGTCTTGAATAACACGATGCAATCATTTCTTGCCATGCTATTTAGATTGAATAACATCATCGTCCCACCTTTTGCTTGAACAACACCTACTGTTTCAACCATTTCCTCACTCTTAAGTTTCAGTGGGCAGTTGCAGCTCTCTGAATCATGGATGTGATGAAGGAGCTTTGGGGCAACCCAGGCTGACAAAACTCTGTCTTTGCCCTGTTGATTAGTTTTCTGTTACGAAAAATGTTAATGTAGTAACAGGAAAGTGTTGCTTCTCAGGAAGTCATCAAGAACGAGGCAGTGTCTAGAAAAATGCAGAGGCCTCTTTAGAAATCTATCTTTGATTGATTGTGCACACAGAGGACTAATGGAATAAACAGACCACTGGAACGAACGCTAAAAAAGGATTGTTCTGAGGTAAAAGGGACTCTTGAGGGAGCACATACCATCACAGAGTTCCATCTAATGTTTACTTAGACTTCCTCCTCAGTCCCACTATAATGAAAATGTTTTTTTTTGGATAATTGCCTTGAGAGACTGCCGGCCGTTTTATCAATATGTTTTAAAAGCTTTTTTTTTTTTTTAAGGATTAATGGAGCTACTATTCTCCCAGTGCACACCCAAGACTTTGTCTGCACTCTAGCTAACTGAGGTTAAAAAAACCATAACCTCCTCATAATAAGGTATGGTCAAGACTTGATAACAGTGTTTTGCACAACACATGCACTCATAGTCACTGTCACAGTCGGGGTTCAGGCGACAAACTGTCTATGACTTAAGTTGTTTCGGTTGTTATCACTCTTCATGACTGAAGGGTCTCTATTTTTTTTTCTTCTATTGCCTTTTGTAGCACTGGGCTCCAAACACTGAGATAGCATTGTGATCGGGTTAACAGCAGGGGATTGCCTCATTTCCCTGTACACTTAGAATGTAAATACTGATCAGGTATATCATTCCAAGTGTCAAACCTAGAATTTACAGGCTCTGAGACTGATTTAATGAACCCCTTAACAAAAAGTGGTAACCTGTTGTACCGAGGAACATTTATTTTGGAACACATGAAGGTATAATCTGCATATCTTCTCTGTTGTGGGGAGGTCGTGAGGCCAAGAGCTTTCGCTCAAAGGATCCCAGATTTGTACGATATGATTCCAAACGGCATCAAGCCCTCGGAGAAAATAATAGGAGGCACGGTGCTGTGGTCGGTGGATATGGGGGAAATTACTTACGAGTGCAGAGCTAAACACACGTCTGGTCTATCATATTTTTGCAGAGACTACTTATGGTAAATAGAGTATGTGCTTCAAGGCAGCCTTGTGTGTGCTATGCTTGATTCGGGGCCAATATGCACCCTACATTTGAAACTTCAAAATCAGTTTGATCAAAGATAAACTGTACTGGACTGAAATAAATCCCCGCCCTGAAGCCAACTGAGCGGCATCTTGAAAGAGCGTTCGTTCAACATAGTAGGGAGTTTAAAAAAAATACATTTTATTGAATCCCAGTGGCTAAGTCCACCATCCAAGCATATTTGCTTTCGAGAGGCTTTCTTTCATATTCCTGAAGCTAAAGAAAGTACAGTCCAACTCTCCGATAGAAACCAGTTCTGTCCTCTGAACTGTGCAATTACACAATTTCACATCATAAAACTCTTAACAGCTCACCCAGACCCCGAAATGGTTTATACGTCTCCTTTGAAGTTCTTATTTTCTGTGTTTATCTGCATGGAGTTAGTCACTGTGTCGTCTGCCGCAAACCGCACAGTGAAGAACAAAACAAGTCAATTATTGTCGGGGAGCCTTTGGACCGACAAGGAAACACTGGCTGTAATTTTTACTATTTTATACTGGATTATAAAATGCCGTCGGCATGTTTCAAGGATTCTGAATTTCCCCTCCACTGTTAGTTTTTGTTAGTTTTTTTCTGTTTGTTTCAGTGATTAAACAGGTGTAATATTTCTATGCCATGTCAACATAATCAAATTTAGCCATATAAAAAGTGACCTCAATGACAACAAGAAATGTGGTTACCAAGAGTGAGATTAAATCAATAATGAAAGAACTGAAACTAACAGTTTACAAGCAAACTACTCTTTTATTTAATTTACTTCGTCTGCAATATAAGAGGCATGAATCTTCAAAGAGGTGCTTTCATTTTGGAGATACCGTGACCTGAGCTACAACAATGCACAACGTGGAGGAACAGAATATATTATGTCAGACTTTCTCCCCACTTATTGCCTGTTGACCAGAGAAGAGGAAAAATTCCAGTTTCCTATTTCCTCAGTGACCTTTGTTTCTGACAACAAAGGTGGTGGCTGCATATTCAGCAATAGACAGAAATAAACCTCACACATCAAAGCCACCGATTCTTGATGTTCTCCAATTGCATGGCACCCACCCACAGGATGGGACACGGCAAACCACCTGCTGTTGTCCAGGCATTGAAGCAATCGCATGGGACCGAGCACATCAAACATACCTTATCATACCACACCGAAACAAGACAATTGATCATTTAAACAACTTCAAACCAATCGCTGTCACCAAGTTATTCACTGTTAATCCATCTTATTTTACTGCTTGATGAAAATAAGCAAAATATATATAGTTTTCTGAATTTTCTATCGTAAATTTCTGCGATTTTTCTCACCACTTGCAAGGGACCGATGTGTTGTGTTCCTCAGCAACAGTTTCTAGACAAGGAGCAAATACAGTACCATCAACCATGACCTTTAGAAAAGCAAGGATTGTGATGCATCCATCCATGGGCATACATATTGAAGATTTCAAAAGTCTACCATGTATCTACATGTGCATGGAATTTTAAGATAAAACCTTTAGGCATTGAATACTTATAAAATATATCATTTCCAATTTTGTATTACCGGATTCCTTAATGGCAGAGCTAATAACACAGTTTGGAGAATGTGTGTTTAAGTGTATCAGCTTCCATGATGCCATGTCCAAAGATATGTTAACTAAATCTATACTTTACCCACGACTTGTGTGATGAGCTTTGGCGAGGATTGAAACCTCCACAAGGTGAACACATTTTTTTGCAGTCAAATAATTTCATACAGCCATCCATTCCCAGAAAAAGACTATTAAAAATGGTTGTGCTTTGTTTGACATCTATGAGTATGTGAAGGGGTCTACAAGGAGTTCCTCTGTTTAAACTGTCTGTATCTGGATCAGGATACATTTTATTGTCCCCTCGGGGAAATTTGTCTTGGTTTTGAGCAGCAGTCTATACATCACCCACACACATATTACATAAATCATCGCTGACGGCTTCCCTGGGCTAAACTGCATCAGCATGGCCTTTCATTAGCTGGCAGGATAGAAGGTAGTCAGCTCTTGGGATTCGCAACAATGAGCCAGCAAAAATCTGTGATTAGACTCAGAGAACCACATGGTGACTTGACGCCCCGTGATATAAGCTCTGTAAACGATGACAAGCTCTGACAGCATGTCTGTCAGCAGTAGCAGAGGCAAAATATTTTGACGTGTTTAAATGCACTAAAGTACCCTTTGGGGCAGAGGTGGCTATTTGGGGATTCACATGGGCAAGATGTTGCTGAGTGACATCGAGCCTAAGCATTCGGACAACGTCCAGCTCTCCTCTCCCCTTCTCTCTCCCAGTCTCATCGACAGCAACAAACCTCTGCTCCCTCATCTCCTCTCAGCCAAATATCACCACCCCAACTAATGCCAGATCACATGGTCCTTAATAGGTATAAATGCTGTACGTCTTGCAGAGCACGGATGTCCCCAGGGTATCATTTCTATCATCTGAGATTAAGACAAAGGCATATTTTCGTTATAATGGCCATGTGGTCATGGCACAACATGGCCAGACAGGGATACACATAATGTCTCTGGCGTAATTCGGTGGCTGCTCAGAATCCACCTGACCTGCAAATGCTGTCAGCAGCTGGCAGCCAGCATTGTTACAACCAGTCATTGTTGAATAACCGAGCATTATCATAACGCAGAGCTTGGAGAAATGTCACACCCAGCAGTAGGCCTTTTCTACACTGTGCACAAGTCTGTGTATGTTTGCTTAAGCATCCAGAAATGTCGATAGAAGAGAAAAGCAGTTTTACATAATGCAATCATGTGATTTACTATTAATAAGACAATCTACCAAAATGAGGAAAAAACAAATGGTAATAGTAAGATGAGTGGACACGGAGTAAGTTATTTCTTGTCATGGTTCTACATCATTGATTAAGTAATACATTGTGAAATTGCTCCATTGGGAAAGAACGGATGAGAAATAGGGTAAATTACATAAATCAACCGGCAAACAAGGAAGTTGAGCTGCCGACCACGAACTGATGACTTCTGGGAGCACTTGGTTGTGGGTCCACACCAACCGTCTCTTCCCTGAGGCTCAAGATTGATTAGATAATAAGGGCCTCCCTCCCTTCCTTTCCTTCCCCTCTCTTGCTCTCTCTCGGTTGGGTTTTAAGAAATGCAGACACGTTTATGGCCTGACTCATTGAGCCACCCAGTTATGCAACAGCACCTCCAAAAGGTCACAGATGTTATTGTTTCGTCTCCTGCATGTTTGTCTATTCACCTGAAGGTGGCGCCATCATCTCAAAAAAATTAAGTTGCATTCAAGTTACTGTAAAGATGTCTCCAATGTCTCTTAACAGCTTTAGAAGTTGGATTCATTGGACTGTAACATAGACTAAAGTAAAATACTACTCACAACTGCCTGAAATAATCCCCCATGTTTGTTATAATGGTGAAAAGTACCTTAATTTCACTGAATACAGATAGCCTGGAATCTTTGAGCAAAGATATGTATCTGCCTGGTGTAAATCAGATACAGGTGGGAGCCATGTGGCATGACTGAAAATTAAACTTCACATGGTGTTTTCCTCTCATACACACTCTTTCAATAAAAAAAAGTCTCTCTGAACACATAGCTAGGTTTTGCTCGAGGCTGGCAGGTCAAGGTTTCCATAGCGTTCCTGTCGTTGTGTTCCAGGTGGACGTCAGGCTTCGGGGGGCAAACTCTAACTCTTACCTCATTACCATGAAAGGTAAGTTCGCTCAGCAGTTCTACCCAGGTCACATCTGGCACCACCTTGTTATAAACAAAGGTGAAGGGAACCAGCTTTGATCTTCAAAGCAGGCGGCATAATTTCCTTAGATATTCCACTGTGCCCACTACATTCAAGTGCCGCTTTTGACATGGATTATTTTATTCACATTTATATATATTCAATATGTGATTATGCTAAGTAGCCTGTAGGGGGCCTCTTCGAATTCAAGTTGGTGTTGGGCTGGTGAACATCTGCTAGAGTTATGACTTCATCCTCAAGGCTGAGGATGACAATGAATGGTTTACCTCAGGCTGCAGTAGCCAAGGCCAACTGTGATATGAGCAATATATTATTACCTCTACCTGTGGGCAAATGGAAAGTAGATCCATAAAACAAACTGAAAAAAGGAATTAATTTTGGTCTTCCCTAATCCAAATACATGCCCCTCTTCACAGATCCCCGCTCCACCCACAAACACACACAGGCATTACGCCACTCGCAAAGCTGTTGGCGTTTAACGGTGTTCTGACTCAACCTTTGCTCTAACAATCTCCGAGCGTGAGCACAAATCACCCTCTCACCTAGGCGCAGCCAGAAAGGAGATGTTCCAGCATGTACCTTGACATGGCGGCTCTGTAATTCACCACCACAGTTTTCATGTATAATTTACCACCACACACACACACACAAACACACACATACATAAAAAAAATCCTCTTTCGTGTATTATTAAACGCAGTAACCCATCATTTGGACTCCACTGTTTTCATTATGCAATTACAGTACGTCCACACAGTCATGACTTTTTTGAGTAGCTTTGAGTGTGTACAGTCATCAAATGTTATACTGGAGAATAGCCCTCTTGACAGTTCAAAATGTATTTCGTTTGGATATGATGTTTCGTTTTAACATTGTGCAATTGTTGCATGTTGACACGGATGGCGTCAATTTTTAGGATTTTCATTACTGGCATGTCGATAATATCATTTAGCTAAAAGGCACTACTTATTAAGTACAACTTAACACCAATAATACTTTTACTTTTCAGTTCACAGAGTTCACAAGGTGTGTTCTAATATTCTCAAGCATTTAATCAGCTCCATCTTTATCATACATTTTAGTGGACCAATGGAGGTTGAAAAGTAGCTTCAGTTAATTAGATTTCGACATTTTGTGAGGAGTGTGAATGCACAATTCATCGTTGTCACATGATAGCCCAACAACGGTCCTTCAGCAATTCCCAGAGGAATTTACTTTGTCTTCCCCAAGATGAGATGTTCTCTGATTGAGTTATTTCCCATAATGGTGAGATTTGCCCCCCCAACTGTATGTGTCTAAAAATGTGTCAGTCAACCGTCCCTTTGTTTCTCAAACACTGTTGCTCTCAAGTAAACTGTCATTGAGTCTTGCTTTGCTAAATATGCCACCATTCTCAGTCACCGTCTTTAATCAGCCTTAGTTTAAGTCGCATAACCGCCGCTTGCTGCTGTGTCAGCTCAGGGTGACGAGTCTATTCCAGAGTTCACTGCCACTGCACTCCGTAGTGAAACCACATGAGGGAAACTCAGTGACCATCGATTCTATAAAGGGAGCAGTCTTCTGCAAAGAGAGAGAGAAAAAAAGCCACAAACTCCATCTTCAACCCATTCTCAGTGCAGGAAAGACAAAAATACAGAACTTCATAAAATATGCAGCTCTCAGTATCTGCAAGACACACATTCATATTAAATGGAGCTGTGGGACCTATTGGGGGTATGCCTTAAACGACTTTATAGACTTGCTGCTACAACGTGATGACTTGTTTTATAAGTGAGAGAGAATGTGAAAAAAAGCCCTGCCCGCATCCCCATACATAGTTCATGGACACAGGCAGGAAGAGTGGACCGACACGGGGCAGGACGGGCCACATCCTTCCTGCCTCCCACTGTATCTCCGCTCCCATTACTGTACATCTGAATTATACTTCCTGAGTAGTAATTCTGTGGGAGTAGCCACGAAGCTTTAATGCATACTTTTGCTATCAGGAGGACCTGTAGGTAAAACTATTTTGCAACATTACTCATTTAAATGCAGTCAAAGGCATTTATTTTTACATTACATTACACTTATACCACAGTTTAGAATTTAAGCCAAGCGCAAGTAAGTGATGCTCAAAGTTAAAATAATTAGTGGACACCTCAGGGGAGACGTGTCATTGGCTTAAATGAGCCCAAAATTGTCAGACAGTACATGTATTGTATACTTTATGAAGTGAAAATACAACATAAAAATGTAATTTTACTCATGGCCAAGGATTTAATCGGTAAAAGATATTGAAATTATTATATAAAATGATTTGACAGGTATTGCTTGTAATATAACCACCTGCTTTGTTTGTTTGGAAAGAATATATACTATTGTTATTGTATATTTAATAGTGAAATGTCTAAATACATTTTTTTTTATGACTGCAGTATCATACACACCCACATTTGTAGGTCAAGTAAACAGGATGCATTTATTTACACATTCTGGCTGCTGCATTTAAAATGCTCAGTTACAAATGTGTGGCTCCCT
>CAESWR010000305.1:374600-386176 GCA_903171835.1 Mullus surmuletus
TGTTGACAGGA
This sequence comes from Mullus surmuletus, assembly GCA_903171835.1. Lineage (NCBI taxonomy): Eukaryota > Metazoa > Chordata > Actinopteri > Syngnathiformes > Mullidae > Mullus > Mullus surmuletus. The sequence goes on from CAESWR010000305.1 coordinate 374,612, forward strand.
GCCCTGACATCATTAACATGACTAAATGAAACGTAATTTAGGCCTCTACCTTCCCTGCCTGACTTAAAGCGCCGCCAGTGATATTAATGATGATGTTGCAACATTTTAAAAAGCTATAGGCAGTATGAATGCGGTGTGTGTACAGCTTTGATGAGTTTTTTCCCACTCATCTAAACTTTGTGTTGGAGCCACCGTATCATCGACTTTATCGTGAGCGAGCAGAGGTCAATGGCCGGATTTTCTCACCCGGTAACAAAGGACGCCAGGATCTCACTCACTTAGTCTTTTATTTTGGTTTTCTCTCCCGTCTTTGCTTTTAAAATGTTTTCTGCGGCTGCTAAAGTATATAATCCGATCGGTTTGAGCCACATCAGTGCCGAATGCGGACAGCAAGCGGAAGCCGCAGGATATTTCACGGTTAGCGTTCACAATGGGCCGCTCATGTGTTTCTTATCATTTAAAGTTCAGTTGTACCACAGTCACAGTCAAGCCGACGGATCCGCCTACCCGGTCATTGAAAACATCGCATTTTGAAGAGGGACGTGAAAAACGTGCTCGTTTCATCTTTGTTTCGTCGCACTGTTGCATGTCAAGACCCCCGAGTTATGGCGGGAAGCTAAAGTTTCTAATTAGAGGGGAAATGTACCCTGCTAATGACATCATCTTCCCCCTGGCGATGTGTGAAAGACTATTGCTCCATGGCAGCTGGTTTTAGACATTTGACATTCACAACGGTGTGAGACTTTAAACACAGACACACACACACACACAAACCGTCAGGCTTATAATTTAGCTTTATTGATCTTTGTCGCCTTGTTTGGACCATTGTGCTCTTAGTCTCAGGGAAGTTCCTCACTGACTGCCGGAAGAACTGTTAGAAAAAGAGGACGAAATTGTCCAAAACTCATATATAATACTTGTGATACCAGCTTAGAGGTGATATAAAGGCCAAATCTAAGCAGCTGTTTTCCTCCTGTTTTGTGTGGTTGTGTGCACTGAATTGATAATTTGATTTGCAAGACATACTTGAAAATCTTTTTTTGAACTTGCTGGCTTCTCTCTTTCACAATTTATGATGCTGCATTCTCAAGAAGCGCCTTTGAAAAGGTTTTTCGCTTGCTCGCAGAAATCAAAATTCGCACCAAATGTTCCCATCTAACCTCGGAGCTACAATTGATGACAATCGCCTTAATCAGCCTTGTCATTTTTCTGAGCTCTGAAGTCAGTTTGTACCGTTACATCACACCAATCTCTACGGGCTCATAACTTGATCCATAATTTATCGTGGGCACTGAAATCATGAAACATGATCTGACAGATCTCCATCTCCTGACGGTCCCCCGTGTGTGAGGGTGACAGCTGTGAGAGCAGCACCTCTCCTTGTCGCTCTCACATCCTCGTAATTGTTCACAGTCCGAACCGGGCGCCACTGTAGCTCTGCCACATCTGATCACGCTCACAACCGTGCCGCTCTGCACTCGCTGGACCGTGATGAAGATGGCACAGGCCCCGGACATTCCCCTCCACACGGGAGGGGACCGGCGACCGGCGGCTTTGTAAACTCCTCTGGCCGCTCCAGATGTTTCTCTCGTCCCGACTGGAGTGCGGGAGGACAGAGGGACGAAAACGGAGGGGTCTCGGCTCCACGGCACGCGGGGGTCCGGTCGTGGGGAAGCAAGTTGGCTGATGGGTAATGAGAAAAGACAGCTGGCAGGTTCAGCAGAGGTTAACAGCTAAGCATACATGGCAGCGATGAAAAACAGAGGAGTTCAGTGAAGCGCGGTGTGGGAGAGGCTTTTGCTTGATTCCTTTCTTGTAGTCAAGGTATTTTGAAAAGAAGTTTGGCTGGATTGAGTTTTTGTTATGGGTCAGTGTTGGATTTACAACACTGCATACCAGAACACCCCGAGAAACGTTTTGTCCTCGCTGACGTCGGGTTGGCTAACGTGAAAGGATGTCTTTTCTCTGAGTGTATGCCATTTAGTCATGAATATTTCATTTTATACACTGATACAAAATTTGAAAGGTTCTCAGCAATGTTAATAATTGATAGACGTAAATGCAAGCCGTTAGGAGAGCTAATGCTATTAAAAGAGCATCCTTCATTTGCGTATCCATGGAAGTACAATGTTATAATGGAACATTTTGTGCCAGCAGGAGTTGTACTGGTTGAACCTGGTAAAACACAGTTCAGCTGTGCCGATAGGGAATCAATATTGGCACATTTAAAAGTGGTGTGTATTAGCACAGCGGGGGGTGGGGGTGTGGGGGTTGGCTGAGGTTTGGCATTTCAGCTACAGATGACCCAGTGTTTGGGGACATGGCACAGCTGGGGCGGCTTTAAGCCCCAACCAACCCTAAACAGCCCTGTCACAAATCCTCGCAAGTTGATGCTAACCTTTTACTGCTAACATCGTCAACATGGGTGTAGGATAATTCCCCCAACGTTGCCTGAATGTCAGTTTGACGTCCTGGTGTGTTGGCAGGCAGGTGAGATGACACAAGAGGGGATTGGTGTTTTGTTGCTCTTTTATGTGAAGTTTTTGAGATAACCCAAAGTCTGCGTGGTTGCCAGAACAAAATTCCATATACTTATTTCATACTTCATTGCCTTTTTTAATCACAGTGTTTCAGTCAAATGTCAGCAAACAGGTGCATGACTTAAGGCCGCTAACAGTGTTTTGACATTTTAGTTGCTCTTTTTGTAAGCTCCCATCCCTCCAAGCATCTTTTATCACTTTGTTGGAGCAGACGTATGCCTGGTAGAGTGAAAAATGTGCCGACTTGGTGAAATAAAACATCTGGCGGCCTGCCAGACAGAGCTGTCTTTCAGAGCATTCACACCAGCTGAGAGCTTAATGAGGGTTCACAGTGTGAGAACAGGCCTTTATAATTTAAGACTCTGGGAGATTGAAGGATGTGCCCAGATTTATGCCTTCTGTGCCATACTGTACAAGCAGACTCAGAACAGGCTGTTTTTTAGGGGGGTTGGGGTCGGAAGGTGGTCTGTGTTACCCCGAGTCGTACAGTGCATTCCCAGCCCAGGACTGTGCTCCACACACAGAAGGTCGCCACAGTTTGATCTTTTGCGGGCATAAGCCTGGCTGGCATGTGGACGGAGCAGCGCCGGTGGTCATAATTCACAAAACAAAGCTGTGCAGAGCTGAGGTTCTTGCTCAATGTAGCTCAGATCTGGGACACATCTCTGTCTGTTGCTTATTTGAATACCTAAAATATCTACATATATATCATATATCTGTTCCCCAGCTTGTGCACCTTGCTGAAAACATTTCTTGAGCGCTTCTTATAAAGTGAAAGACCATCAAACCGATAAAAATCAGCAACAACCATTTGCACATTCCACTGATCTCCTCCTCGTCCACATAACTCATGTATTTGATGGCTTACCAGATGGCGTGTTAGTCTGTGAATATACATTATCTGAAGAGTTCTAATAAGAGGAGCCAGTGCACAAGTTCACCAGTCAATGTCTCACTCATCAGCAGTGAGGTATTGCAGCTCTATCTTAACATTCCCAGTCTGGGAGTCTGGTTCAGGTGTGTCTGTGGTACAGGCTGGATTATTATGTTTCCTAACACAGCACACCTGGTGTACAGAGCATCATTAATAACAACATTTTAGATTTAACTGGAATTTGCACGGCGATAAGACAGCCTTTAGCCCTTTATAGCTGATTTACCTCTGTTTTTCACTGGAAATGGTTGTGACTCATTAAACTTTATAAGTCAGACTTTGGTTATCAGCAACAGTCTTCCTGTGCCCTTACAGCACAGACGAACAGGGTACAGGCCCGGTCTCTTGATAAAGGCAGGAATAAATGTTAAACGTGTTATCTCGGCTTACGTTATCTTTGTTAACACTGCGTGGGTGTTACTGCGCCGATAAAGAGCTGTCTTTCAGTGGCTGCAAAAGCATATGCCAGGAATCTCATGGGGATCATTGTTGTAATTAGAACCAGCACTTGGATCATGTAAAGCTGGATGTAATGTAAATGTAAATCTTGTTGTATATATTAATAAAAGGGCTCATATTCAGGCCTCCAAGGGAGCCTCAACTGTAGTTATGGTTATTTCCTCCTGCACTCAAATATGTGTTTTTAAGTAAGGCAAAGCTGCTTATTACTTGCTTCATACAAGGTGTTGTTGATGTTGACGGATATCTGACTGTCAACATGTTTTTGCACCTATTCTGCCCCCGAGTTGAAAGCTACATCTTATCACCGTCATCTTTCAGTCTGCGCTCTCCCGGGACCATTGGTTTCGTGGCTCCAGTCCTCAGCTGTTCCTGCGATGGTTTAGCTTTGAATGACAATGGAGTGGCAGCAGCAGCGAGTAAAGAGCCCATCTTGTCCATTTTTACGGTTTGGGAGGAGGCCTATTCAAGACGGGGGCCCTCAAGTCGTCCCAGGTGGCCTACCACGTCTCCACGTGAATGCAGAGAAAGGTCTAGGTAGCCTCTAACCGTAGATCAAGCAGCTAATGCCTCTCAAGACATCTCAATGCTGATTGGGACTTACAATTGGCCGGGCTTTTTGTTTGAGGGGGACAGTAGTCTATGTGTCCCTTGGCGCCATCCTTTGCATTTTATTGTCACCGGGTTGTTATTTGTCCTTTTCCCTCCCCGACTAATGAGGCAGAGCAACCAGGTCAAGTCTTATATGGACCTGGCAGAGTATTGTTGTGGCCCATTAATAATGTAAAGAAAAGCCAGCATGCTCCTTTGTTTACAGAATTGAAGAAGACACCTCCATGTCTTCGCCCCGCCCAGAACAGGCTTCTCCTAAGATCTTGGTTAATGGCCGAACAAGGGCAAAGACATGAATCTTGTCTCATTAGCAGCTGGGCAAAAGGCTTTTACATTCACACCACACTGAGAATTGTAGGGTACAGCTGTTCAGCTGCCGTGACAAGAGGACGTCTTTGAATGAGTTTTGGTTAACGTTTAAATGTCTGGACATCTGAGGCCATTAGCGATCGTTAGTCTGTGTCGTCCTTAATGATGGCACCAGATGTTAGCATAAAGAAAGTGTGAAATGCAAGATGACAAAGAAAGAGAGGAAGGACCCTTGAGATGGTCGCTCGCTTCCTTGTCTTGGGAGCAGATGCCTCTCATCTGTCCAAAGATTAATTTGACAGGTAAGCGTGCTGAATCCTTTGCCAAGAGCTTCAAAGGTGGTCCATCTGAATTTATTAACCTCTTATCTTTTGTTTACTCCTCTGAATACATAACTCAGAGCGGAACTTCCTTTAACCTTGCTGTCTGAGGCCAGCTGTTTTTTCGTTTTTGCGATTGTCACTTCCGGGATAATTTTTCATATATCGCTTCTTTATGTGGCACTACTTTCAATGGCTGCAATCTTTCACCTTCAAACACACATTGTTATATTTGACATATAAACATGACCTGCAGATGCTGGCAAATTAAACAATGGAGGTGGTGAGCGGCAAACCGGCCCCTTCTTATGACAGGTCTCTGTCAGTAGTGTCCAAGTATCTTGATGTAGCATAACATCAAACATCTGGTTCATCTTTGGCTTCATGGGGGTGTCTGGTTAAGCCTCCCCTGCAGCGTGAAGCATCAATCCCCTTCACAGAAAGGATAGATTGGAGGGAGAGAAAAGGAAAGACAAGAGAAAGACAGAGATGGTATTTATTCAAGAAGGGGGAATCAGGGTGTAAGATAGAGGTCACATAAATATGGAGAATTCAAGTCAGAAACTTTTTGCAGTGTTGTAGTAAAATAGAATATGCATAATTGACTAATTACCTGAGATGTTGTTAGATAAGTCCATTCTGTGAACCATACGCAGCAAAACCCCCACTCCAGACAGACAAATAAGACATTATTTCATATTGTTCCACTAACCTGCCCAAGGTATAAATGCCTTTCTGCTTTTATGATTTGATAGTATAGTGCACTTGCATGCAAGAAGGCTGAAGGAAATAGGGCAATGGAAGATATGGAGATATACAGGATGATAGAGGGAGTCTAAATACACAGAAGGAGAGACAGGGCAGGAAGGGAAATGAGGGGGTATGGAGGCCCTGTGGCATACAGGAGAAGCCGAGAGATGAAGAGTGGGAGGAGAGCGCCGGGGAATGAAAGACACAAGGTTAGGCAGCATTAGGATGGAGGAGGGGAGGCGTGTGTGCTCGTGCTACAGCTGAGACAGGATGGAAAGGGTTAGTGGGTTAATGACAGCCTACAGTGTGAGAGGACGGAGGTTGTGTGACAGGAGAAATTCTCCAGCCGTCTTGTGCTCTTTCACAAGCCTGGAGATCAGAGGAGAAGGTGTTGAGCACTTATTTGGCTTATTACGAACAATGGACATAACGGCGGCTATTGTTCTCGAGCAAATCCCCTGTGTGTGTGTTAAATCTAACAGTTTTGTAATGTGCATTTTATAACGGCTCTCTTAACTAATGTGTGTTTGGGAGTTTCAGCACACACATGCTTAAACTGAAACTTTGTTGTGCCACATAGCGAATATACATTACATGCATGGTCTATCTATCTATCTATCTATCTATCTATCTATCTATCTATCTATAGGTCATATTCATATATAGAGCATATTGGCTCTTGCATTCATCATATATCTTGCATACCTTAACCCCTTTCCCCTCAATCAAAAGCAAACATCAGGATTAATAGCTTTGTTTAGGCTCCCAGGGGACTAATCCCATTTAACACTTCAGTAGCATTAGCCCGCCACCTAACCATTTTGATCTCGGATGGGGAACAGATTGTTCCGGAAGAGAAACGTTCAATAAATACCTCAACTCTCGCCATGCTCTATAACGCCTATTACCACTTCCTCCACATTCTCTATACCAGATTTTGTTTTATGTCCAAACTCTTTCCGCACCTGTTGCATGACTTTTTTCTTTCTTTCTTTCTTTCCCGGAACTTCACCTAAACAATTTTCCCGAGCTCTGCCAGCCTGACATCTGGAAAAATCTAACCAGTAGGCCATTGCCCCCGTTTCCCACTGAATTTATTGCGGTATCATTTGGCAGGCTTACTATGGGAATGGTTTGGAGGTGAATGGAGGTCGAAAGTTTCATGAAATTTAAGGTCAATCTCTAAATTGAAATCAATATGAGCGAGATGACATATGGAGAACATTTGAATAATTCTTTAATTGTATCACACATGCCCTGCTCCTGAAAAGGTCTACAAATGTGTTTCTATTGAGCATACGGTACAATAACTACATTCGACCAAAGACTTTTGACTGATTCAGTGGAGAAGTCAAAGATATAAATAATCAGCATTTTTTAATTATTTCAGTTTTAATACAGACCACCAACCATCACCGTCTTCATTGAAATCCAAACAGACGCAACTGCCTCCATTTGGCTGTCACTCACAAGAGGACAGAGGGCATTTGCATAAAGCCACTCTCAAATTTCCCCAGTAGTCATTAGTCAAGTCGGGCACAGTCTCTGCAGCTCAGCGGGGGGTCTCAGGCTGCCAAGCCACGTCTCATTACAACTGAATAGCATGAATATTGCTGGCCCAGTTTTAAAAGCCTGTGTCTCAGCAGCCTGTTGCACTATAACAAAATATGTAAACACAAGATACTGCACTGGAGAAAAGGTGCATTAAAAGAGTGGTTAGTAAGCTAAACATTACTAGATTTTCCTCATTTGTGGATTAGCATTTTTGTAGTGTCAGCAAGCAACTGACTGCATGTAATGTGACTTAAATATAGCTCAGAGCATATGCAGCAGGACACCCTGATCCATGGCTGTTTACTATCCTACAAATCAAAAAACACTTTAAAAATATGAGACGGAAGGCTCAAGGTTAAGTGTTTGCTTTTGTTTGTAACTATCTGCGGTGTCATAGGGTTCTTCCTCAGCGATGAGACATAAATCCTTTTTCCTGCCAGAGAGAAGGACCATTGTTTTACCTTGTGCGAAGGAAGTTCGAAAATAGCGTTTGATAATACTTAAAGTAGACGAAGTAGAACAATAAGTAATCAAAAGAACAAGCAACAATATGACTTCCTCCTGTTGTTTACTGCAAGGAGCATTCATCAGCATTGACTTTTATGACATTTTGACAGGAGGTCAATGAAAACCAGACCCTATATGGGCCTCAAGGCTTTTAACACTTTAAACATTTAAAGATGTTTTCTCAGTTTGCCCTCAGCAGCTTCGCAAAGCCTCTCTGTGGACATAATAAGGTGTAAAATAAGAGAAGGGCCTGATAATCCGCAGCAACTGTATGATTTAGAGGGAAGCCTCTTATTGCCTTGAGCTGACACACACACTCACATGCACACACTATACCCATGACCACATACACATATACATGCACACATATATAGACACATGATAACTGTGTTGGGAGGTTTTGAAGCTATAAATACCCCCGGTTTAAAGCCCATCCTGCTACAGGCACGTGCAGCCTCCTTCACCGTATCTCCATATAGACTTTGCACCGAAAAAAAAAGAGGTGTAAACTGTTTATTTCATTATGTCATGCTCTATGTTTGGTTTAAAGTGTCATTAAACGTTTGTTGTGGCTTGTTAATTTGAAAAGAAAGCTGTTTAACTGTGACTGTGAAGGAGTTATTGACTCACAAGTACATTGGTTGACCGAAGCAGCACTCCAGGCTAGTTGTCAGCAGACCAACCACACGTCATTTTTTTTTAATGCCACGCTTGCATTGATCTAAAAATAACATTGATGTTGGATCACTGGTTCAGTGGAGATGATGAGTCTGCCTCTCTACATAAAAAAAATCAAAAGAACTTCAGAAAAGTCTTGTATATGCAATCACGTCATTGTTTGGTGTATACAGAAGATATTGTTGCATCCATTAGTTTTTTTTTCTTCACTAGATCTTGTATGCAGACTTGGTTAGGAGCATTATAAAAATGGTACACATTGTGTTTCATACATCTGGTACAGATTCAGTAAACAGTTTAATGTGCTGGCTTTGTGGCCCCCCACTGCAGACATATAACTTCCTTCATCGATATAGAAATATGTGATGGTCTTTGAAAAAAACCACCTGCCCTGGAGAATAGCACCTCAATCTAAAACCCCCCTTTCTGCTTCTCTCCCGCTCTCTAGGGTCCACACGGGTGAGGCGAGGACAAGGACAAGATCGGCATCTGCCCATTCGTCCATCAGCAAAAACCAAGTGCCTTGGTGCCGGCCACCCTCAGGTCACCTCAACCGCGACGGCTGCCAAACACTAAAAGTCTTGACCCCGCGTCCCTCAGACGGCCTGCGCAAAGCAAATATTTGAAGCCATTATATCTAATTTCTCCAGGCAGCCGGCGCTGAAAAGATCAACGGCAAAGGGTGTCATTGGGAGACAGAAAGAAAGAAGGGAGAAAAAAAAGTGGGGGAGGAAAAAGTAACCCTTTCTAAGTGCACCCTGCCTGCTATTTCTGCTGCAGTGTGGGCAGGGAGCGTCTCATTTGGGAGTGTTCTTGGCTGACAAAGAAGGACTTCCCTGGGCCCTGCCTGCAATCCAAAGGACTGTGTAAATACTGGATAGAGATATCAATTTGTGTAAGCTCCATCATTGCCCAACAAAGAGACTGCAGGCTATCTATAGAAAACCTTACAACAAACTTGGACTCTGTGGTCTCCTGAATTGCTACCTATCTGTTACCCTTGAAGGAAGATTCAAGATCTGTGAGAGGGAGAATGAGAGCTGCCACGGTTTTCCACACTTAAAGGCTTCTACACACTCAGCAGCTTCGAAAATTCCACAGCAGCTTTCTGGGCGACACCGGAAGCTGTTCGTTAACCGGGGCGGGGTTGCAGTTTTGATGTCTCTCCCATCTTCGTGAAGCAAAATGAAGCCGCTGACCCCAATCGGATCCCCTTCTCCTCTGAGGCTCCTCAACAAGGGTCCAGACTACCTGCGCAGGCAGATAGACGGCGGAAGCCACGGCCGGTCGATCAGTGCAGTGGAGAGGCTCGAGGCGGACAAGGCTAAATATGTGAAGAGCCAGCAGGTGATCAACACCAAGCAGGAGCCCGTGCTGGTGCCCTGCGCTACTCCGCCGCCACAGCCCAGGCGAGCTATCACCATACCCGTTAGCTTGACCCCTCAACCTACCCCACGACGGTCATCTAACACCCCTTTCTCTACGCTCTCTAGCTCCCTCAACTCTCGAGATGAAAACGAAAACGATGACTCCAGAAAGGAGAACCAACACACTTCTGTTGATGTGGAGGCCCATAACAGGAGCAATGTGAACAATGTACTGTCCCTGAGCCCCCGGACGCCGGGACCCCACGCCCTGGTCGCGCCCCACAGCGCCCCCGTGCTTAGGAGAAGCACCGGCAAGCGCATGCTGAGGCCAGACTCACTCCTCATCTACCGGCAGAAGAAAGAGTGCAAGAGTTTTGGCAGCCCAGGCGTGGGGGAAAACAACAACATGGACCTGAAGGGCTACAGCTTTGTCCGCCGCCTCTTCCAGGGTTCTATGAGAGAGAAGAGCAGCGGGGGCGACGGCAGAATTCCTAAGATCGGTGAAGAGAAAGCACCATCGCGGGATGGAGACTCCCGCATGTCATGGACCAACGACAAAGACACTACGGACGGTGGGAGCAGGAGGTCGAGTAAAACGGACCAAGAGCGCAGCCCGGGGTCCGCCCCCAGCCCCGGGCTCGGCAGCACACTCCAACAGACCAACGACGTATTCAGAAAAGGCTCCGCTGACGGACTCAACAACGGTGTCTGCAACCACTCAAGCAACGATGAGAACGACCCCTGGAGACGGGCATCGCCGTCCCCCGCGCCGAGGAGGAGGTTCGGGGAGTTGCGTCGCTCCAAGTCCGACCTGCGTCTCCGCTGCTCGACAGCGCTGTCCGAGCAGGAGCATTTCTTCGACTACTGCGGACTGGACGTGGACATGATCGAACGCTTGGGCAGGCAGAATTTCCTCTCCGGCGCCAGCTCCATAGACACGCTCTCGTTGGCGCTCCGCAGCATAGGCGGGGACGGGTGCGGTGGCTCGGAGCCCAGTGAGTTCTCCCGCCACTCGGGGGACGGGCTGTTTCAGGAGGAGCTGGCTGAGCAGCTTCCCACCGGCGTGTCAATCATCGAGAGGAACGCTCGTGTCATCAAGTGGCTTTACGGGTGTAAGAATGCTGCTAGTGAAGGCCCCAAAGAGTCCACGGTTTGATCCAGAGACACGAAACATGTTCGAAACGCAGAACTTTTACAGCCTGCAGACGTTCTATCCCAACCAAAACAAGGAGCAATACCAGTTTTGATTCTACAAACCCTGACCCCACGTGCAGATATTTCCTGCTGAATTAGACCACAAACTAAAGGTGAAAGCGTAATTCAAAACAGAACAATACAATTAATTTCTAAAGGACAAACTGTGTGGAAAGTTTTCAAATCATTGTTAATTCAGCAGCATATATCTGCACATTTGGTCCATTCTCAACGGCACATTGTTTACTTCAGTCCCGTGCTCTTACTGACTCCAAAGACCGTTTGACAAATATTTACTGCTACTACTATCTACTACTACGATCTCCTGTCAAATTGATATA
>CAESWR010000305.1:387522-409685 GCA_903171835.1 Mullus surmuletus
GTTGCGATGAAGAAGCTTTCAATAGATCGAGTAAAAGTAGGAAAGAGCTTTTTGAGTATGACTTATTGTCTAATCTTCTTCGAGCGTAATGGTTGAGTGACTCAGTGACGCGACGCTGTCTCCTCCTTGACACTTTGTTGCCTTCTTCCTCCACATCACGTCTCATTTTTCACATTATCTCAAGTGGCTAGACGCTAATCCTTTTAGCATTCCCTGCATAGCGTGCTCTTGAGTGAGTTGCAACAGGTTGTGTTTATAGACAAGGAGGGCTCTGTGTGGCCCGATGCTGTGTCTACATCGTCTGAGAGCAGACCCCTTCACTCCGCCGGATCCTGACGCTTCTCTGTCGACCTTTGTTTTAGCTCGGAGTCAGCATTTGTTTCCAGCACCGGCTCGCAGAGAGTTCACACAGACCAAGGTCAAAAGCATTGAATAATGCAGTTTTGCTCGGCTTGAATATTTCATACAATTTATTTTGGTGAAGTCATCTTCAATACCTGCTGCTGCACTTTGTGATTTGCCATTTCGGGGGTCAGATCAGTAAAGTCAGAGCCTAAAAGTCTGATTCTAAGCGTTAGATAGGACAGTAATGTCAAATGTTATGATAGAAGAATAGAATGCAACACATCAAAAACCAACTGCACCTTAACATTTTTATTCCATCAAAGTTTCAAAGCTGCCATCTGAAACCTCTTATGAGCTTTACAGATGCACTTGGAACTTTTTTTCAAATTTACAGCTTCTCCATCTCTGTGTGAAGTTGAACTATGGCCTCATAATTTCAATTTCTTCTCATTTTACTCAGGCCGTTCTCTCTTTTCTAATGGAATCGTTGTGTATTCCCCGAAATACTAAACCATTCTTGACAACCAAAGCAGATTTTTTTCACGTTATGACTGCCTTATTAATTAATCTGTTGTACATTGATATCAGCTGATATTTCCCTTATATGGGCTATTGGCAAATAATGTTGAGTGCTAGTGTTTGCTATTTATTTGTGGGTGAAAAAGTTGAAGTTCCCATCAAAGGTTTTCCCATAAATTTGTATGATTGAATTATTTGAGGACAGACTGGTAGACATGAGATCAGCTCACTTTGGATAATGATATCTTTGTTTCCCAGGCTACAAAAGGGAACAAATAACAACCAAAACAGAATTAAAGTGAGGAATCTACTATCCCTAATTTGGTTGTAGGGCTCACAGATGGGAATTAGAACGTCTCCGCGTCCCATTTAAATCAACACGTGTTGTCGCCCGGCCACAAGTAGCTCCATTATCCACCGTCTGTGGAGCGGCTCCATTGTCTAAAGATGACTTCAGCAGCTGTTCCGCTTGAGGAGAGAGTAGTTCAACTTTACAATGGGGGAAAAATGTGAATACTATTTTAAGAAGCTTTAAAGAAGACCAAGATGGTTTAAGGACATTTAAGGATACAAATATCCAACACGTTTCCCGTGGCTCTGTTGTGCAGACTCTGAGCAAAAATTTTGCAAGCTGGTAGTTTCTTCAGATTGCCCTAAAGTGTGGAAGCTTCAAACACACACACGTCGGATTTTGTTCCGCACTTCCATTTCCCTCTGTCTGTCTTTCCCAAAGCGGAACAAAACAATAGCCCTCCTGTGTGCCTGTGTCTATGTCAGTTTGTCTGAGCGGTGAGCCCGCTGTGACATCCTGTTTTGGGTTCATAGGACAAGGTTTAGACATATGGTCATGTTTTGGGTTTGGCCTTTCTTCCTCCCGTCTGCCTTGAAATAAACAGTCAACAGCTGGTAGAGAACAATCCATGTCTTATTGTGATAGGGTTGACGGGGTTTGGTGAGCTGAGCAAGCAAAACGTTGGGGTTAGATTCATGCCGCCATACCTGTTTAAGATTTAAAAGCACTTGCAAAAAAAAAAAAAAGCCTGGTAGTTCAAAAAGTGGGTGGCAAACTGGCAAACTGGCAGGGATCCACTACTCCAGGCTTTGATGCTGCTGATGTGGGTTTTCCCCCCACATAAAAAAAGAAAAAAGAAAAACACCGCAGGGGGTCCGCAGGCCTCCTGCTATACTCTTTTGCCCACCAGCGTATCCTGTCCAATGAAGTTCTGACCCAGTTAGGACTTCCCGTACTGATTTTGAGATTTTACTGAGGAAAGCAACTCTTGAAACTTCACCCCAATGAACTCGCACATATCAGCACAAAGAAAGCAAACAAACATTTCATCATTGCTGCACGAACTTTTTAAGGTGACAAACAAAAATTGGTACTGATTTTGCAGGTGTTGTTCTGAATGCTCGAGGCTGCTGTTGCTGTTGATGCCTCAGAGTTGGAAATTGCGTGGAACATGAACTTATCTGGGGGTGAAATCCAGCTCTTATGTAAAAAATTGGCTTAGATAATAATATTTTGTGCTGCAGTGGCCTCGAACTGCGATGATACATTTGTAGCTTGCGAGTTAGTTTTTTTCCCCCGTCCGTCTCTGCTCTGAGAAGCAATAATGTGTGTCAGGGTTAGCATGGCTTGTGAAGTGTGTCAAATCTGGCCTAGTTCTTCTGCGCCAGCAGCTTCAGCAGACTGAGGATGTCTCCGCTTGAGAGAAGCTCGGTTCGTGACTCAGGGATGGAGAGGGTGAACACTCACATCTAACACACAGGAATCTATCATCACTTGGATTTAGGAATCACTTATTTGCCAAGCACTTTCATCCGAAAATAAAAACTCAAAAACATCGGGTAGTCTGGTGGGGGTGGGGTGAAAAAAATCAGTGTCCAAAGGAAATACAAATTCTGTTAAATGGGGCCAACGGAAAACATGCATTTGCAGTAATGTAATTGTAGGTATGGAGATAGAATTCATTTTAATGTTTAGTTTGCTGCTGACAGTCGTTCAGAGTCTTCCAGAGATAGATGAATTCCAACATCCCAGATGGATCCTGGATTCTGATGAATTGTGATGCATTTGGATCACAACATAACCGACCAACAGGAAATCAACAGAGGTAAAATATTCTGTCGACATGGGAAATATGCAAATCTAGTGGGGAGACATTTGTAGTTTTCAACAAAAGAGGACACTTGTCATTAGATGCAAAAATGTCACTCGTTGCCGTGGGCTCGGTTGGTTCTTACCCCTCAGATGTGACAATAACAGAGTCGTGCATCACTGGTGAAGAAGTTCAAGTTGGCAGAAATAAGTGTCTGTTATGCTCTAACATTAGTCTAACAGATAGGAGGGTTTATGACAATGTCAAAACACATTGTCATTCATAAACGTTATCCAACATGACAGGGTGAGAGGGAAAAATGATCATCCTGACCTCCGTGACCTCATCGCCAGTGACAGCAGGCATCCAGCTGTCAGTTTGATATCAGCGATTAGAAATGAATAATAATTTACTTGTTTTGTTGCAGTCAGCTCTGTAAATGCAGCTTTTACTGAAATTAAAGGCAACATACGAAAACATTTGTCAACCATGGAATTCAAACAAAGAGGGCCAAGTCAGCCGCTAACTACTACTTCGTCATCTCATGTGCATCTCCAATTGCAAAGAGGATGTCATGGCAACTCACCATCAGCTCTTCAGAGAGAAAAAAAAGGTTTTTCGAGGACGGACCAGGTTGGGCTTGCTCTCATATTAACTTTAACAGAAATCCATGTTTCTTAAAATAGATAAGTTTTATATAGAGTCGACTGTTCACATTTCCACTTTTAGCTTTAGTTTTTGGGTTGTTCTTTTTTAGTTTGAGTGTTTCTTTTAGTCAGTAGGACTCAGACTTGGAAGCCTTGTACCCATAGCTGGCGGGATCAGCAAGACTTGACCCGATGGTGTGCTGTGATACAGACCAAGACTGATTAACAACTGACACATCTTCATAAGTGAGTCCAAGGAATGACAGGAATGATCCGACACAGCAGCAATCCAATTACTTATTTAAAAGGTGTTCCAAAACCCGACAGCTGGCTTACATCTGGAATGTAGGAATTCAGATCAGAATAAAAGCGTCTTGCTCAGAAAAAAACAACAGTTAGCCACAGCTCGTCTAACACTGAGTGCCCGGCTTCTCCCTCCGAACGGCTGAAACTTTAAACCACCGTTGGCAGGAGGTGGTGGGGAATCTGCTTTGGTGGACCCTCACCTTCGTAACAAAAACCATGCCTGTGCTAAAGGTATCCTATAGCTACGTCTGGCCATAAATCAGAGGAGTGGCCCTTTTCATTCCCCTCTCTCATGCGTGACCTCTGCTTCCCAGGGGTTCGGGGCAGATAGGCTCAGTCTCGGCCCTGTGGGAAACCTGACCAGGAGCCGCAGACCCTCTTCAAATAACCATCTGAAGGCAGGAAAGACAACGAGAGAACTGCCTGAGGGCCACTGGTTCAACCCCGACTGAAACCTACGGGAAGAGGAGACAAGAGTTTTATGTTTTCTTTTCAGCGCGCAGCGAGGTCAGCTGACCCTCATTGTAGAACATGGGCAGGGATTGACTGTGGCTGGGCTGGGCCGAAATTCAATATCGAACGGTTATTGGTCTGTTTTCATTCAGGGTGTAAACCAACTATCGACAACTTCCTGGTTAAAGCGTCATATGGACTGAAAGGTTTACGCTACCGTTTGCTGTTTACTGCCACGTGAAAGGAAACTTTTCCACACTGGCTGACAACACAAAGTCATTAGCAGGCAAAGCATTCAACCATCTCTTGACTGCAGTTGTTTTTGATGTTACGGGTGTTTAAAACAGCATGAACCCTTGCTTTCTGTGGATACAAAAAATAAATGAATCAGTACTACTCGCTACTATACAGCATATTGGCCGGTACCTTAAGGCGGACATTTTGGTAAGAGTTTTGATCAGGGAAGGTCATCGAGAGTCAGAAAATCCAAATCCCAAATTCTTATGATGATATAGTTACAATATTTGTTAGCTACATGTATAGTGTGTTTGTATAGATATTTGTAGAGACAGATGCTGGTTATGTGTCTAATGATAATCAAGAGAAGAAGCTGACACCCCGAATGATAACCCATCTGCACCAATGCAAATATCTCAAAAACAAAAAGCAAAAAAAGGGTTTGCATGTTTGCTCTCTTAATCCCCTCCCCCTTTACACACAAATTAGTTGATTTTAATGGATTTCTTAAACACCGCGGGCTCTCAATCATCCCAACTGTGAAAATCTCCACATGACATGAACCAAAATATAATTCCCTAAAGTCAAATTGCTCTGCTCAACATTTATCATCAAACCGTAACGAAATTCTAATTTCATGTCATTACAATGTTATTTGCGCTGTCAGACGCAATAGTTTTTCAGGAGCATAACACCCCCCTTTTCACCTTCTTTTTTTTGCTGCCATGATGGCACGCTAACTGGATTAGGCAAAGACTTTCATTTATTGTGACAGAAAAGTTGGAATGCAAAACTCTTTTTTTCTTCAACAAATCCAATATTTTGGAATGCTCAGATGGAGGTTGTGTAGTCAAGATTTCAGCAGGTCAGATCCAAACACCATTGCAGCAAATGATCCTCCTCACTGTTTGTTTTCATCTGCTGGGAGGGCAGATTAGAGGGATTTACTGGAGTTTTTTGTATAGGAAAAGATAGTTTGCATGTTGAGTTTGCATGCTGAAATATCACATTGAAAACTCTGCGGCAACATACGTATACATACCACAGCAAATCCCTGTTATCTGGGCAAAAATGGAAGAATTATAAACAGCCAAACCACCCACGACCCAACTTGGTTGGACGACGAAGGTTGGTCATGGAAGACACAGAGCAGTTTGTGACTTCAAATCTCAGTTGGAGCAAAAATAAGTTCAGACCATGCATTGACTGAGAATTAATGGATTTTTTTTTCCACATTCAACATTCATTTCAACAATAAATATTTTATCCATTCCGTTCTCAACTAGAAATCATCAAAGCTCCAATGCTGCCGGAGACATTTAAGCATCGTCTAGATAGTTGGTTCGAACTATCTTCGAGGTGGGAGGAGCAATGTGTGCGGACATGAGCGTAACCCTGAGAATGAGGGTTGCGGATTGTGTGGCTCTTCTTTGGCAGCTAAATTCATAAGTCACTTAGTGAGCAGATGTTCTCCAAAACAAGAAGTAAACAGGTTTATAATAAAACTACGGATGTAAATCAAAAATCCGCAGCCGACCACATGACACTGAGCTGTGATCAAGTCCAATTTTGTAACACACAAAATCTTGTCAAAGTGAATGATGAGTGAATGTTTGCCGTGGTTCAGTATGAATCATTCACAAAAATAAAACATATTATCTGTAAATTGACGGTTGAGGAACAAATCCTGCCCAACATTTGTGTAAGATTGCAAAACCATTGGGGACCAAACAGGTGTTCACTGGCAAATAACTATTAAGAATTCAAATTGAAGAAGTCAGAGAACTGTGATTACCACCTCGACGTGCCACTAGAATCCCAAAACAGGGGTGTGTGGCGGTTTGCAAAAATTATTGTTTATTCTTCCTTTGTGAAGATACATAAAGGAAAAAAAATATTGTAATCAAGATCCATTTCGTATCCACATTTGTGCAACATCATTGTTTGTTTGTTTGCGTTTTTAGAGGAAATTTTCATGGTCTTTTTGAGCAACAATTTTTGGCCGCCGTGCCGTTGGTTTGTGAGAAAGCAGCCTAATCATATAGTCAGATCTATTCCCAGTCATGTGGGAACAAGAAAACATCAGGTCGACAGCTGGCCCTCGCTCCTCGTCTGTATCCACAAAAACATTCATCTACACTTCTGATACTTGACTCCCACGAGGGCAGTGAGTTCGCAACCCAAACCCCCAGGAAACCCCGCTACAAGGCCCCCCTTTCTTTATTAGTCACTTTATGGCACCCCTATGGGTTTCGTTTACTCTTTCGCTTTCATTTCTTGATGTTTTCACCGAACTGGGTAAAAAAGAAAGGTCTCCCGGGACCATGTGTTTGCAATATGTTCCCGTTACAACCAATGACAGGCCCTTTCCTTTTTTAGGTGGCAGCTTTGATGTCCTCCGCAGCCAGTTTAAATTTGTTTGGGAAAAATGTACGTTTAAATCAAATGGAGCCGACAAATCGTCTGCAGCATCAAGTGGTCTCGTTCGAGCCTCTTCTCCAGTGCGAAAGCGTTGGCCGATGGTCCTCATGGTGCTCAGGTTTGGTCTTGCACAGGGATGTCAGAGATTCAGAAATTATTCGTTTGTAGTGGTTTTGAATTCAGTTGATCAGTAATTGCGTGCTCATTTCTGGATATTGTTTGTGTTGTTTATGGGTTAATTGAAATATGGCTCTTTGGTCGGATTGATTACTGTCCTAGACCAAAAAAAAAGTATGAACCTTCAGACCTGCACTTTTGCATATACTGTATAATGCATGCATTTTTTAAGATAAAAACAATTCAAATAAGAACAAAAAAACACTCAACTTCTATTGGTTGGTTGGTTGGTTGGGGATTTAGTCTGTAGTAAATTAGGGCTGGGGTTGCTACAAATAAAAGCTCATATTTGCAGATACTGGAGACAAACTAGATCTAGAGAACATAATGATGATGATTTAAATGGCGATACATTTATCAAGGAAATTACTTTAATTGGAGAATCAAATTTAAAAGGTCTGTTTTGTAAGAAGAAATGGTAACACTGTATAACACAAGTCAGTAAGAATCTAGTAATTACATGGTATAAATCTGTTATATGGTCGCGGGAATGATAATGGGGTGGTGCTGATACCATGCAGAGATGATGCTGGTATCAGGAGGGATGATGCTACAATGTTAGTATCATCCCCTGAATGGTCCAACAGTTACCTTGCAATTACTAGTTACGTAAGTGTTATGGAACATTTTGGCAGGGGCGTTGCAACAGGGCAGGCAAAGTAGGCAATTGCCTAGAGCCCCGAGGTGGAAGGGGCCCCCCGGCGCTCTTCGATCGATTGCTTTGTTGCAACGCCCCCATCTAGGGCCCCCAAAGGGTCTAGAAACGCCTCTGCATATTGGCTCTCAACTCAAGTCCGGATGTAAAGTCAAAAGTGACTATAAATGACAACATCCAGGCGAAGACGCTGCTGATAATCTGCTCTGTTGGATATTGAAGCAGTCGCAGCAGCATGTTATTAGATGGCAGACAAATAAATGTCTGAAATTTTTTAAAAAGGCAGAAACAATGTGTTTGACCAGAGATGGGAAATATTTTCCAGATGGGCGCTGGCTGCAAGCATTCTGGTGTCATTACACGTTGAGCAAGTTAATTTCCTTTAGTTGGTCGTATCCAAAAAGCCTCCTGCCTCCGGTGTGAAAACCTCTTTAGTGCAACAGATTAATTCGGAGCGCGGCGATGGTGCAGACATGGCGAACTGAGGCTTAGACTGGAACCTCGAGGCTGTTTGAGAGATAATAAAGGACACAAATCACCGTCTGCTCCCTCCCTCTCTGTCTGGATGATCTAATTGTGGACTGTAGGATCTGAAGCAGGGTATTTACCGCATCTCCAGTTTTCCCTCGGAGAGTGGGAGGGGTGGTGGTGGTGGTGGTGGTGGGGGGGGGGTTGACGGCACAGTGGACAAAAAAGGCCGGCAAGGACACACAGGCGAATGGTGACAGATATTTACATGTATTGTCCGTCCAAAATACACACTCCAATATGGCACTCGGGGGAAACACTGGCGATCAGCAACATTCGATCCGTCCTGTCGGAGTCTGCAGGGCTCCAGATGAAGAGCGTCCGTCTGCTGCTGCAACTCCCCACAACCCCCACCACCATCATCATCATCACCACCATCATCATCATCATCAAAGCAGACCAGAGTGTTTGACCTCACCCTCTAGTCTCGACCACAGTTCTGGGGTTAGCCTTTCCTAATTTAACCCTGAGCCCGGTTGCCAGGGCGAGGGGAGGACCATCACCGCGGCGCCACGCTGGGCCGGACCTCCCCTGAGGCAGGGTTGATGACAGCCCTTTAAAACCACGGAGGATCCCCCCCACCTGACGCACCGTTCTCTAAGATATCAAATTGTACTGCACACCAGCATGCCTGCCAATCAAAATCAGTGACTTTATACACTTCTTGGAGCTTAATATATTTAGTGCCTCTGACTTCAAACTAACCACTTTTTTTTTTTTACAGTCGGCATGAAGATTATAATATGCCGCCACAGTGATTAATTCTAAAAGCTTGATCATAAGTGACAGATGAGAAACTTAAAAACAAATTAAGTGACGGCAAATTACACGCGAACCGCCTGTTGATCCCGCTCAGTTCAATGTCATCTACTGCACTGTTTCCTCTAATTATGTCCTACAGGCCATCAGCAAGAGCTCTCATGACTTATTACCCGGATCCCGAATTGCTGTGCGCAGGCCGGAGAGGAATGCAGCTCCGTGACGCACGCTGCGGAATATTCCAGTTATGCGAAGACACTTTTGATCTCATGTTTTTTTTCTCCTTTTTTCTTTTAGAGCAAGCTTTAATAGCTGTGTTAAGGTGTGAACCATAATAGCAGCCCCGCCTGGATTAAACCAAAATCACACATCGGCGTGACAAAGCGTGTGTAAGTCAAACCTCGCCACGTTCTTCCTCCTTGCGTAGTTTTTTTTTTCCGTGCTCGGGCCGGAGACGGCTTTCTGTCCCGAGGCGCAGCGCAGCGAGAGTGAAGGCCACAGCTGAATCGGGATTGAATCGCCCCAAAACATGATACGGCGTGCGTGTGTGTGTGTGAGACGCCCAGCTCGGTGATGGGGTCGCGACCCGCGGCGGCGCTGCTGTCTCCTCCGGGGATGAGGGTGGAGAATGAGTGCTCCAGGTGTCCGATGGCGCCAATTAGCACGTCACTCACGCAGGTGTAAGGGCTCTTGAAAGGAACAATTAGTCGGCTCGTTAAAGAAGCTCCCCGGTGCTCAGAGATGTTGAATGAAAGGATTAAAGTCTTTTCTGGTCGGTCCAACCCTGCAAATGGGATTTATTTAGCGGGGAGTGGGGGGCTCGCGCTCTCCTCATATTTTTTTTCGGATTAGGTACAGATAGGTACTCTTTAAAAAAAACACTCCTCAGCCACATTAAGGTACCCTGTCTGTTTTGGGTTTTTTTAAAGACATCTGATGTGTGGGCACTGCACAAAAACATCCAAGGAAAAAAACATAACAGAGAAATGAGTCACCGTTCACTCAGGCCTTTGGACCCTATTATGTCATTGCGTGGCAGTAGCTTTATAAACACCACAGAAGCAAATGAGGCAAATGTTGCTCATCTAATCAATTCTAAACATCACCGCATGGAATTCTTGACGGGAACATCGATCTCTGCCATTTCAGATACTATCGGGATCACCCAAGCCTGAAATATCAGTTCAAAGCAAAGCGTGACGTTAATGCCGCCTTAAGAGATCAGTCTTGACAAATTGCACCATCCAGACTGTTTCGCAATGCTCTCCTTTTTGTTTATTTGTCATTCTGTGTGTCGTGTTTTATTTTGAAGTTTCCCCCTCAAGCTGTCGTCAGGATTCACTTACTGCTGTCATGCGGTGCTGCTCTGCTGATTACCTGACTCCACCCTAATTTGTTACACAATTGTCTTCGCCCGTCTGGTGCATTTAAGCTCCTCATATTTTCCCATTTTGTCGGCCTTTGTATCCAGTTTGTGTGTTTCCTACCGCAGTCTTTTTTTCCGCCACCGCCTGTTTTGTATCTTTTCCTCACCATTCTGGGTGCCTCTGCCTTGACCCCTCTTATTGATTTCCCTTTTCTTGTCTCTTTTTTGCTCTTTTTGCTTCCTTTAGCCTTCGCTGACCGTGTACATATAAATAAACAGAGTGTGTGTGAACTGTAACCAGCTCGTTGTTACACTCTGGAGTGTGTTCTCTGACCTTCGGGCCGGTTACTGAGAAAGCCCACCTGTGACTGATTAATCTGCTCAGTAAAATACTGACTGATAAGCACAACATGAGGTTGAATTCTAAGTAAAAATTAGGCATTCTTTAGACTGCGGACTCTAAAAACAGCCCGACCCTCCAATAGCCTACCACCCTGCCGACCCCCCTCCGACAGCCTCCGTCAACCCCTCATCAAGCGGGCAGCATCCGCGCCGCCACCTCTGCTCCACCAGACAGGCTGCGACACCCCGGATTCCCATGTCAGAAATAGAGAGAGACAGAAAGAGGACAACGACTCTGAAGGGGAAGCAACACGGACAGGAACGCAGGAATTTGTGCTTTGGGGTGGAGGTGGGGGGATATGGAGGGGGGGGAGGCTAGAAAAGCCAAAGAATGACCAGGCGAAAGAGAGACTTTAATGCGATCTTGATGACAGGCTCGGTCGGGGTATGTGCGGCTCCTGCAGCGGTGGAGGAAGAGAAGTGGTGTAAGGCGAGCTGCGGGGGCTCGCGTGGCCGTGAATAGACGCCATTGCGTGCCTCTGTGACACCGCGCTCATCATACGTGATGAGAAACAGGAGCGCTGCGGTGTCCAGCTGTGTGTCAATTTGTGTAACTTCCGACCTGGTTGCTGATGTTCCGGGCCACTGGTTTCCCCCAGGCTCGATGCGCTGAGCACGGAGGCACGATGGCATTTGTGTGTGTGTGATACAGGTTCGCTTTTCATGGCCTTTGAAATCTTCTTATTGAGGGTGAAATATGCAAAGAGTCCCTCTCTAGGACAGCCTGTATCACATGGAGATCACCATGGCTTTCAAGTCTTCACGCCAGAAATTGTGCTGAACATTGCACATTAGCTTACTGTCACATGGAAGATATCCATGATACTGCCCTTGGATGCGCAAAAGAAATGGAGTGCAAAAAATGATAAAAAGTAGTAGTAGTAGAAGAATGCTTTAGGCATGATGTAATAACTATATAATAAACTGAATAATCGCATTCAGCATACCTGGATTGGTTGTTACATGTTAACTACGATATGAGATTAGGGCTGTCACGATATCAGATTTTCTGTTCATGATTATTGTGGGCAAAAATGTCATGGTAACGATAGTATCACAATATCAACAGAAATGTAAATATAATGGTACAGTCATTTCAACGTTTTCTAGATATTATTTTTCTCTTTTGTCAGATTAATTACAATCAAAATACCTGTCGAAGGTGGTATAAAGACGAAGCAGAGCAGAAGAAAACGGGCACACACTGTTTTCAAATGGCACTGGATCCTTTACATGATATTATCATTTGCGCATTTTTAACACAATATTGAAATTTCTTTTTTTAATACCACGATTATCGTCAATACCGCCAACAGCCCTAGTTGAGATGATACACCAGCTTCAACCGCAGGCAAAATTTTGAGCAGACTAAAAGAACATACAGGAACTGCCCTCAGAGAGAAAATTGGGTACATTTTCCACTGCTTAAATGCACAAAACTGTCCCAAAGTGTGGATGAGTGGGTTATTCCTTCATCCATTTTATGAAAATTGGTCTTTCTGTTTTTGTGCCATTCTCTAGTCGGCTCGCCGCCAATGCAATAGCGGGAACAGGGTTGAAGTTTTGGAAAGTTTGATAGATATACCCCAAGATTGGGCCCACGCCTTCCCAAACAATTTTGCTTAAGATGACGGAGGAGACACTGTGGTCCTGCTAATGATGAATAAAACAAACAGAGCAATATCAAGTCATTGTTTGATCCAGTACATTGAATGAAATGCACCACAACAGGCAATGAAAAATAGGATTTCTTTAGTTTAGTATGAGAATGTGCTCCAGAAAGCCAATTTATTTCTTTTCAAGCTTTGAGACTCATTAAAAGTCTTTGATCTATCAAAAATGCAGATCATGACACAGTTTTTTTTTCTGCCTTCATTTTCAAAAATGCATTTATACATATTCCTCCGCGCCATTCCGAGGCTTTCCCGCAGCGGTTCTCACGGGCAGCTCAGTGTGTTAGTCCGCAGAAGTGTGTGTGTGTGTTTAGGCTTTGGGGTTGTAGCTGCAGGTCGGGAGCACAACCAAAGAACAACAACCCCCAAACAGCTGTAGAAACAGTAACTCGAGCCTGACAGGGACCCTTTGGAAGGCTCAAGGATCGATTAGCATTCCAGCACCCACAATGCCCGAATATCACACACTGCGGCGCTTTTATTGTCTAAGGCACCGCAACAAGCAGTGACCCAAAACAACAAACCCACAAACAGCATGATTGATGAAGAACTGTAACCCTCTGGCATATCGCTCTCTTAAAAATAACTCCTCAAACTATAATTTTGGCATCAGAAAAATCTCAGCTGCTCGGTTATATTCTCTGTGCGGAAATACCGAGGCTCATGTTCAAAGGACTCAGCGGTCTCTTCTTGGTCGGTGGGCTCTGTTTAAGTGGAAATAATCAATAAATCCAATAAATACAAATATGAATGGAGGCGAAAACACACAAATCGACGGAAACGTATCGACGTGCGGCCCGTGGGACCGCCGGATAAGCCCCCGGGCTCTTGTTTTTGGAGTCGATAGCTGCTGAAAAATCAATCTATTTACAGCAGAGTGACAGAGCGCTGTTGAAAGTGGCTGATCAGATTTCAGCAAGGACGGAGGTAGACGGTGAGTGGGATTTGGGGGGGCGTGCGTGTGCTTCTGGGGTGTGCGTGCCTGCGCCTGTGTGTATTTGTGTTTTCGGTGGGCCGAAGGAGGGGTTGGTTTAGCGGAGATTACCCCATCGCTGGGAAATAGATGTGCAGATCGTCTTTTCCAGGGGGCCGACAAATCCCATTCTCAAAGAGGCCCCCAACCCCCCCACCCCCCAGGATTACAAAACTGAGATTGAGCCAGCAGATTACAGGGATGAAACGTCCTGTGAGAACATCCTTTACAGCGAGGTGATTTCAATCCTTTTAGCATGACTAAACCTTTCAAGAGGTTGGATGTGACTACCTTGCCCTGTACTTTGAGGAACGGATTCAATTACGGGTTAATTTCTGCAGCGTGAATCCAAAAATCAAACCAAGCCGAAAGCCCCGCTCTACCTTCATCACCCTGTGGGATCCAAAAAGGTCTAAGAAGGTCATAATAACCCAGCAGAGTCCCATTCACTTAGAAAGTACATCTGCACCGCCTTCTTATCTCTGCAGACTTTGTGCAAACACCGGCGATTTAGCGCCGCTGACTGCTTTGGCTCCGCACTTGTTTGGCCGATCTCCCGCATTTAGCTGATAAAAGTATCAAGAGTTTTGTCTGGCGCAGAGTTGGAGCTAATCTCACCCTCTTCAGTCGGAAAACGACCTCTGCGCTGGAAACCCCCAGTGGTGAAACAGCAAATTATGACCACAGTGCCTTTGAGGCATTAATGAGTGTAAACACAGGAGGCCCTCAGAGAGCAGATTAGCAGCCTCTGGGGATAGTTTATATTGTTTGGGCTGCAATTGTAGTTCGATCTGCCGCAGATAATGTAACCTGAATGTGGATTGCTTTGAAACTTTGGGATCATCTCTAATAAATCATCAAACGACAATTTAAATGGTAGGAGAGATTGAATTTACTGCAAATTTGATTCCATTGGATTTAATTTGAGATGAAGAGAAGACCTCTTGGCTAGGGAACAAATTGCATTGCCTAGTGATATTTGAAATGTCAAATTAGTGGATCGTGACATCTTTTTGCAAATCTTTAAGAGTTTGAGGTATACCAGCAAGAGAATTTGGCAGATGTGACTGTAACTGTTTGCTTCCATTGCATGGGGGCAAAAATATGGAAATAAATGTTATTTTAGCTGTCAATATACTTTTTAACACGCAATACTTGTCGCAGGTTTTGTGCATTTGTGGTTCTTCCCACAAATGGACATCTTTTTCATGTGCAAGTAGCGTTGTGGTACTCAAAAATGACTATTGACTGTTGATTGTGCCACTTAAATGAAAATAATCCAGAGGCCATTTTGATGCTGTCAAATACTGTATATTTACATTTTTTTTTAAAGAAAGAAAACTCCCTTTCTTCTCTGTTTTGTGATAATCTTTGTTTGATGTTTACATTCTTGGTTTTGATCTTGTCTTGGGCTCTTGTTTCAGTCTCAATCTTCAAATGACTTGGTCTCAAACTCTAAAGGTCTTGGTCTTGACTTGGTCTCAAACCACAGAGGTCTTGATCTTGTCCTGGTCTCAATCTTAAGAAGTCTTGGTTTTCTTTTAGTCCCGATCTTCAGATGTTTTAGTCTCAAACTTTAAAGCTCTTGGTCTTGTTTTGGTCTCAAACCCCCAAAGGTCTTGGCCTTGTTTCAATCTTCACCTCCTCTTTCTAGAACTCTAAAGGTCTTGATCTTTTCTTGGTCTTGATCTTCAGATGTCTCGGCCTTGTTTCAGTCTCCACCTTCAGATGTCTCCGTCTCAAACTCTAAAGGTCTTAGTCTTATCCCAGTCTTGGCGCTTCTTGGTATTTGTAAAATCTTGGTTGCAGTCCGTGCGTTCTTGAACGCACCACTTGAACTATTGCTTTGTGATGCTTTCCTGATGTTGCCATGGAGCTAATTCATCCATCTCACTCATGAACAGACAGGTGTGAAGACCTTGTGTCATATTTTTATTGTTGCTAAGCTGCTCAGCCGGACAACCGAGGCTAAACGTTTGTGAATGAGGTGCATCATCCGGCCGTAAACGTGCCTTATGTTCTTGCGTTCCTCATACCTCTTGCCACATCTTTACCTCGAGCAGGTGTGGCGGTCGGAGGTGGTTCTCAGACGGCGTGTTTGTGATGTAGGACGCAGCGGTTGGTTTCCAGATGCTGCCGGAGAGCGTGAGTCACCGCTCCTGTCGAGACGCCCGCTGCGGTGCCGTCATACCTGAGTGCTCCCAGACACGTCTGTCTGTAAGGGGGGTTTTCATGTAAGTAGTGTGTGTGTGAGTGTGTGAGGTTGAAAGTCAAATATCACCTTTCTTGTTTGCTTTTACGGCCACTCTCCCCTCGTTTTTCACCTATATTTCTTCCCTCTAACTTCTAATCTCGGATTTGACAGACAAAACAAGGCGAGGAGGAGAGGACACCTGAGGGCTTGAGGTTTTATGCACGTTTCTCGGTGACTAATGCGATTTTCAAAGCTCCACAACCTCAAACCCTCCAGATCTGGTACAGTACGGTTATTTTGGCTGCATATTTTTATGAAATAAGTTGCCACAGAGCTAGAAAACTTACAACATAATAACACGGTGGTCAAACTACAGTCCTACTGACCTGATGCAAGAGTCAGGATTTTCATTTCACATTCATTCTCTACATATCCTCGACAAAAAGAAGGGTTTTGTGGATAACCAAATAACCCCTCTCTGACAATTGCAAAAACGTCTACATATAGTACAAAGCTAACTTCAGTTTTCTTTTTTCGGCATGTCCACATGTTTGAAGCTCACAGGGCGGAAAAAGAAATAAGCCATGGCCGGGGAACATGCAGCAACATTTGCAGCATCGCCACATTTCTGTCTTGCAGTACAGCATTCTAAATGCACAGGTAACCCAACCGCAACTATCTTGGCTGTCAACAGAATTGGCTTGTCTAAGAATGTGTTGATGATCCAGCAGCGACGGGAGAGAAAAAAAACACCACCGTGGGCTTTGTGCGGCAATTAAAGCGGACCCGCGCGGATTTTCTTTTTTGCGGAGCTGCTTTTTGTTTGAAGTAATTACAGTGCGTGGAGCAGAGCCCGGGGCAAGGTGCGAACAAGCGCTTAGTCCCGGTTTGTTTATCAGCAGAAACAGAAAGTATTGCACTGGAATGACGTCTTCCATGGGAGCAGAGACGGGAAAGGGTGGAGGAGTGTTTGGGCTACGGCGGGAACCACAAGCGAGCCAAATGGCAAAGGCCGTGAGGACTGCAAACACACCTGTCTGAAAACAAAACCCGGGGAAGTGTGTGTTAAAGTGACAGTTTGCCAAAACTTGAAAATAGGAGGGGTGGATGTAACAAAAAACACTCTGGGAGGAAGAAGAGTTGCAGCTGAATCCAATATAATGGTGTTGTAGTTAGTGGTTTTATACTTGGTGATCAAATGACAGAAAAAACTGAATGCCTCCATACTGCTCTCATAAGTGTCAATCAAAGCACATTTTTTAAGCATAAATGTCTGTTTCAACTAGGGCTGGGTATTGTTTAAACATTTTCCAAACCAGTACAGATACCAGTACCCTTAAAACGATACCGATACCAATTGAGTACTTCATTTGATACTTTTAGTGACTTCAGTGCTCAAATTACGCTTGCGGTGATTGGTTGCAAGTAAAACCATAGGAACAGTCTTTTTTTTCTATATGTGGGCACAAAAACAAGCGATTGCAGGTATTGTTTGACTGGCACAGTTTCGACACTGCTTGGTAACGGGGTTTTTCGGTCGATTCAGGTATCGAGTACCGACACCCAGCCCTTGTTTCAACCTTCTGATGTACATCAAAAGCAAACTTAAGAAAGTGTGCATTTAGGCTAAAGGGTTTGGGTTACGGTTAGTTTCCTTTTCAAGCCTTGCAAACTCCATTTCCACCAACTGCCACAACAACAACACCACAACTGGTGTAAAAAACAAACAAACGTGTGCATCCCGGCTCTGTGTGGAACGGCGCAGGGTTGACCCAGACATGACACCCTCATGATCCTCTCCCGCACAGAGCTCGGCTTTTGTGGAATCCACCGTCCTCCTGGGCTTGTTTCACGGTCCCTGATGCATAAACTGCACGGCACGTTACGTAAACATGTCCAAAAAAAGCTGAGAAGAGAGATCTGCTCCGAATCAGACTGAGGCAGACAACTGTGGAAGTCCGGAGGGAAAAACGAAGACTCCCTGATTTTTCAGAGGATGACAGTCTGAAATCTGAAATGTACGGAACTAATGGATGTTGGGGAGCTAAAACAGGGGCGGGATGTAATATTCATCTCTTTTTCTACATTAAAATTCAAATGGAAAGCCCAACAAAGGCCATTAAAATGAAAAGGAAACAGCATTGTATCTGAGGAAACATGGCACAGCAACAGAGGAAGTGGGCGTCGATCAGACGGGACACAACAAGGAATAAAAGAGCAAATGGAAAATGGAGATCAGAGAGAAAAGTGCTGCCGACTGAGGGTGTGAGCAGATTTGAGTCTGTTTAAACAGGTGAGTTGGAGTAAGAGGCGAGAGGAAGAGCTGCGCACGTCCAAAAGGGGAAGGGTGCCCCCTGCTGGAAAGGTGCTCAGATTCCGGCTGTTCAGTTGCAGCATTGGCATGTTTGGTTTTCAATTTCGGATTAGAGAATTTAAGTAAAACTACTGATTTCTTTCACTTAGAAACTCAGAAATAAAAAGAGAGAAAATGTCATCGTAGATATCAAGGTCACATGAAAACAAAAAAGACCTCAAAATTAAATTCAAAGCATAATAACATTATTCATGCCGTGGTGCATTTTTATTTGAAAGACATAACAAAGTATTCCTGATATATCAGGAATAGCTCGTGTTAATACTGTAACTGTCATTCAAACTTGCTTTAGTTTTGTATTGCTGGACTGACATGTTGTTGTGTCACTGTGTATACACTATGTATACTAACATACAGTATTCCTGTCCCCACAAAACACAACACTAAAGCGTGATGGCTGTTTGGTGAAACAAACAACGCATCACACACATGCACGCACGCATGCACGTGCACACACACACACACACACGAAACACACACACACACAGTGGTGTGAAATGTAAGATTAGATATGTAATCTTACTAGATATGTAAGATTATGCAAGAAAAACGTATTTCATCATTCATCCCACCTTTCTCGCATATAGTGTGCAATAGTCCTTTATTTCACCATAACAGAAAACAAAGCAACACAATACAACATGGACACAAACAAAGAGGGAGCAGACATCAAATCTAAAGCCACATTGAAAATTCACACGCTGCACATGTCAGTCTCAGTCGCAATGGGAAAACTTCAGTTCACCAAATCATCATGTCAGCACACCTGACGCTTTGAATCACACATGCATTCATATTTTTACACATCTGTCGCTCCAGTCGTTTGAGAAAAGCCGAAAAATGTGCGTAAATGCTCGCAGGATATCGCATCACGATCGCGTCGCACTGCCAAATCCCTTAAATGAAATCCTCTGCCCTTTGAACAGGCTAACTGAGATAATCCCGATATCACCGCCTTTAATCTCTTAATCCAGTTTTTGCTAAACTGCAGATTAGATCAAGGTTGGTGACAGTTGTAAAGGCCCCCTTTTCTCCCAAAAATATAAGAAGCACTTTGTGTGAGTAGAAACAACTCCAGCAAGTATTTGTCTTGTGCATTTTGTAGGTTAGGTTACATCATGTGGCGCAATGTCACCACTGAGCAGTTTTAGACGTCCCCTTTTTTGTGATGCAAACAGTACAGTACAGCTGAAGGCACAGAAATAGCATGTATGATATAATAATATGAAAATAATGTTTAATGTTTAATTATTGGAGCCCGTGGTGGCATCAAGATGATTAGATTAAGTATATATATTTGACCAACATGTTAATTATTTTCATATAATTTTGTCATTTCAGAGATGTTGACCAATGGCCAATGTTGCATCAGTGTTTAACGATTTTTCGGGTCTGATATGACGAGTATAACCTCTCTGTTTCAGTCCTTCACCTGAATATGTTACAAAACACTTGCACAAGACGTGGAGCAAGTGCATGAACATCCTCCTTCTCTCTGTATGCAAAGATGTTTGCTCAAAGCTTTCAGCTCTTTGCATGATTGATCCAATATTCGACTTCATAAACTATCTCTCTCACCTTCTTTCTAACTTCTTGAACCTCTTGAACCATCACAAAAGGTGGGAATAATGTTTCTAAACGGGGCCGCTCTCTGCATTGTGGCCGAAAGAAGAAGAAGAGGACGTCTCCGGCACGCAACTGCGAACCGAAGGCCGACTTTAATAATTGAGAATGCAATGAAAAAGGGGACATCTAAAAATACCAGTTGAGTTTAGAAACAGGACATTCTCTTCCCATGTGAGATCGACCCTCCTCGCTAACTTCCCCTTTATTGAACGCTCTGCTCGTCTGAAACAAGGAGTGCCAGCAGCTAGTTGGTCTTGGGCGCGCTCTTGGTCTTCAGCTCTGCCAGCTTGCTGGTGACAAAGTTCCATTTGAAGGAGGCTTCCTCGCCGCCGCTGCCCAGCGAGACGTACTTGGAGAAGCTGTTGTTGCTGCCCCCCACTCCTCCTCCTCCCTCCCCCCCTTCTCCCCCTTCGCTCTGCTCGCTCTCCGCCATCTGCCCGTCCTGCCTCCCCTCCCCTCCGGCCTCGGCCGCCGCCCCTTCGCCGCTCTGCCCTGCCTCGTCGGCAGCAGCGGCGGCGGCTGCGGCCTCCGCCTCCGCCTCCGCTTGCTTCTTGGCGGCCCAGTTGGTCGCGAAGCTGTCCCAGAATCCCGTGCGCCTGTTGGGTCGCGGAGGTTCCACCGGCTTCACTGCGAGGGGACTGCGAGAGAAGAAGGGGTCGAGAGAGACGAGCGGAAAAAGAGAAGCGACGATCTTTGAGGGGTTTCAGGCCTTTGATTTTTAGATGGAACTTAAAGATTCTACATTGAATTACATCGAATTGTGTGTATGTATGTGATTTTTTGTAATTAAAGAAGTAAATAGAATATCAATGAAATGAATAAATAAATCAATTCACTTATACAATAATGCAAAAAGAGTAAGCTTTGGACTCACTGGTCGGCGAAAGGCGGGCTCTCCGTCTCCTCTAGAAGCTGGTGTTCGTCGTCTTTGTTGAAAATAGAGGATAGTCTGTTCCAGCTTTTAGTTCCGGCCCCTTGCATCTGAACTCACAACCCGCCACACACACAGGGTCAGAGGTCAAAGTAGGTATGCAACCGGAGATGGTCAGAGTCTCCTCTGAACTTTGAACCTTTCAGATTCTTTCGTAGTTGTGGGTGAATTTTAAACACATCATATCTAATAAGGACGTTTTTTTAATGCTTAAATAGCCCCTAAAACTGCGTGCACATACTTTGCGGGCCATTTGGGAGACGGCGTTGGGCCCCTCGTCCTCTTGAACTGGACTCATTTCATTCTCCACCTCACTGACCTGCAGAAGGTCGAACAAAAGACAAAGAGCATCAACTTGTGTACACAGAGACAGTCAGACGCGAGAGAGCACAGTGGATTTGTGCGCACAGGGCGCCATCTAGTGCCTGTAGTAGGTACTACCACACAAGGTCAACATGTAGAAAATGAAAGAAGAGGACTTACAAAAAT
Source organism: Mullus surmuletus (assembly GCA_903171835.1). Lineage (NCBI taxonomy): Eukaryota > Metazoa > Chordata > Actinopteri > Syngnathiformes > Mullidae > Mullus > Mullus surmuletus. The sequence goes on from CAESWR010000305.1 coordinate 408,700, forward strand.
AGATGTAGAATTTTTTTTTTTTTTCAGAATTTATAAAAAGAAAAAAGTCTTTCAGCTTCAAATGTGATGCACACTTTTGATGCTATTTTCAACATGGGTTTTGACACGAGGTAAAGGTCACATTAATTTGCTTTGTCTCCTCTTTCACATGTGTTTGCAAAGCAATGTTTACTCAAATAGCAGCGATGACAACTCATCACATCTGCTTACATGGAAACTATCTGCCCACACACACACACGTGCACACACACAGTATTTCCCCGTCTGCCTGCTGTAAAGCTCCCAGAATGACAAGACCCAGAGGTTTGAGGCGGTCAGCGGCCCTCTGTCTCATCCCGGTGTCAGTCAGTGGAATGCCAACTAATCCGTTTGTTCAGCTCCTGTGCAAGATCGGGTTTCTCAGCACTCCTGAGATCTGGGTCAACACAGAGCTGTCAGTTTTGCCGGTACCAGTCTGCAGGTGTTGCAAGAAGGCCAGGAAAACACACAGCCAGCGCCTCCATTAAAAGTCCTTTCACTGGTGATGCGAATATATATGATGTTATTTTTGTCTGACTGGAAAGAAAATTAACTGTGTGTTATTGTTAATTATGCTTTTTTCAACTGCAAAGCACCAAAATACAGACAAGTGTAAACTCCCTTCAAATTCTCTGTGAACAAACAGCCGTACATCAACATTATCAATAGTAGAACTGCAGGTAGAAATATTCCCGTACCTCTTCAGCAGCCTCCTCCTCATACTCCGGATTCAGAGTCTTCATCACTTTGCTCCTGTAAACCTTCCACATTGGATTCATGGTGGCGAAAGCAGATGCTCAACACACACACACACACCAACACTGGTGACCTCTCTCTACGCCAGCAGGTTCCCCGCTTCCAGCTTCAGCTCGTGTCGGTTGAGCCAACTTTTTTGGCCTGTTTCCCGTGCATGAAGTTCCCGGCGGCCCTCGGGCAGAGAGACGGGGGTGCGAGGGGGGGGCGGGGGG
>CAESWR010000305.1:477517-492043 GCA_903171835.1 Mullus surmuletus
GTGGAACATCGTAGTAACGCCAAACTAAGGGCCAGTAATGTTGCCATCATTGTCTCACACAGTTTTATGAGGAGAAATGTTGTGTTTACCATAAATTAATCAGCATTAACTTCACCAGTAAGTTCATAATCGGTAAGTACCACAACAAGAACAAAAATCCTCAGTGAATAATGTTGAAGGCAGAGACTCTGAATGTATTCAGTTGCTATTATGTCAGATTTATTTCTCTCACAAAATAGGAAACTGCTTATTTATATGTTAAATTCTTCTGTATGTCAGCATTTACAGTGCTAAATTTCCCCCCCCCCCCCACTGGTGGGCGGATATTGTTCATTTTGATACAAACATAATTCCCCTGACACAATGATGTCATGGCCCCACTTTTCCGAATAGGTCGCATTTAAAGTGTGTGTTGCTCAGAAGTGTGACCATATGGCTCTATTCCCAGTGTGGTGGGTGTGTGGTCGTGGAGGTTTAGAATGTCAGTTAGATGTGCTCATTGTTAGCATTTCTCTTCTATAGTAACAGTGAAGTCCTGACATTTGGACCAGTTTTTTGACTTTCATTTTTTTTAAACTTTTTTTGTGTGCATGCCGAATTGTGCTATTCTTGTCTTTTGTGAGACATCATGAATTTTTAATGTTTTTTCAAGCCCTGTTAATAATTTACAATAAAGGCAATACGGGTGGGGAAAATGTGATAATGATAATGACCATGAATCACACAATATGCAATTTTCTTTTTCCATAGGAGATTTTATGGACTTTGCATATACATACCATAAATATCACGATATTTACCGTAACATCAATCGGTCACAAATTAGATCTACTGCTTCCATAACAGACTCTTGTCCCTCTTCTACCCCAGGAGCCGTTGGGGCCCAGTCCCTGTTCTCCATGCCTCGGCGGCCTGGCTATGGCACCATGGGGAAGCCCATCAAGCTGCTGGCCAACTGCTTCCAGGTGGAGATCCCCAAGATGGATGTCTACCTTTACGAGGTAGACATCAAGCCTGACAAGTGCCCGCGGCGAGTCAACAGGTGAGGTTGCCCCTCTGGCTAGCGCTTTTGATCATATTTGCTCATTTTGCATAAAAAAGCCTTTTTTGTCAATCTTATAGCTCACAGATGATCTCTTAACTGTAGATTTTTTATATTGTTCATAATAAAATTATACTTGCATGTTCTGCAGGGAGGTGGTTGACTCCATGGTGCAGCACTTCAAGGTGACAATCTTTGGGGATCGCCGGCCAGTCTACGATGGAAAGAAGAGCCTTTACACGGCCAACCCACTACCTGTGGCGCCCACAGGGGTGAGCTGGAAAAGCGAGAAATGCCCAAATGTTTTGATGCTTCCTACCTCATGAATGAAAACCACATTTGCACATATCAACTCAACCTGGCTGGTTCGCCCTCCTGGACTAAGTTCCGTTTGCCATCTCATCTCATTCTCTCCCACAGGTGGACCTGGATGTCACTCTACCAGGTGAGGGAGGAAAAGATCGGCCCTTCAAAGTTTCCATCAAGTTTGTGTCTCTGGTCAGCTGGCACATGCTCCACGAGGTGCTGACTGGCCGCAGCATGCCAGAGCCCCTGGAGCTGGATAAGCCCATCAGCACCAACCCCGTACACGCAGTGGATGTGGTACTGCGACATCTTCCATCCATGAAGTGAGCGCTTTTCTTTTCTGTTTTTTTATTAGGTAAATATTTTCAACAGAATTCCTGAACAATTGCCCAGGAAAACATTGCCATATATCATTACCTGTTCCTTCTACTTCCGTTTTCAGTCACTATATTAAATCAATGACAGTGTAAGATGAAATCTTTGTAATGCTTCTAGTAAATACTGTATATTTGTTTTGGCGTAGTGGCCTCAGCACCCCCATCCCAACGGAAATCAAACACGGATTAAATGGGATCTCACACCATGTCATACTTGACCTCATACCATCTTGCCCTCGATATCCGCAAAGGGCGCCGTCAAACACAATATCCCTGCCGCTTTAATCAAAACATTTTTTTCACAGCATTATTAAAAAGGGGCTTTATCGGCACCTTTGTTTTGAGGTGGCTGGTATTACAATGGAACTATATGGCATTTTTGTCAGTTCAGGATTCAGTGAGAAGAGCATAACCTTTGTACATTTATTCATATCCCCCCTGAGCAGAATGATAACAGCTCCATGGTTGGGGTGTTATCACGTTGCTGGTGGAGATTCAGACCATACTGAAATCTAGCTGGATGCAGAGGTGTAAACATGTATTGATATTCATTTTTAATTGAGAATGTGTCAACGTCTCATACATTTCTGTTTTTTCATTGCCATGTCCGCTGAGAAATGATGTGACTGAACAAGCATCCTGTTTTCTTTCCGTCCTCTCAACTTTTATTTTTCTCCGTCTAGATACACGCCAGTGGGTCGTTCCTTTTTCTCAGCCCCAGAGGGCTACGACCATCCCCTGGGCGGTGGAAGGGAGGTATGGTTTGGCTTCCACCAATCTGTGCGTCCCGCCATGTGGAAGATGATGCTTAACATCGATGGTGAGAGCCAAATGCTGTTGTTTGCTTTGATTTTTGCTAGTGTTGCTCTGCACCCTTTAACACACACACACACATACACACACTCTTGTGTATAGTATACCATCTTGTGTACAGTCGCACACAAATTGTTTTCTTTGTTCCCCCCCATCACCACAGAAATTAGATTTTAATAATTAATCAGATAGATTAGAATTACATGGAACCTTCTTGATAGAAGTTATTTCTGGAGATTTGTGCATGAACAATTTGTTTCAGCGATGGGATGCTTTCGGAAAAATCTAATAGCTTTGAGTAAAATAAATCCAACTGTTTGATTTGATGTTTCATCAGTTGTTTTTATGTGCATGCTTGAGGTCATTCTCCAAATAGGTTTTTCAAGCAATAGAATGTGTGGTGAGACTGTACGCTCCTCACATACCACAGCCCAGGCCTATGCATATTTTCCCAACAAAGGTTTTATGATGAATTGAAGATGGAGTAAATACATTAAAACAATGGGTTTGGTTGACCACAATCTCATATTGATATTGAATGCATCATCACAGATTTATTGGTTAGTCCTTTTGGATGGGGATTGCTGATAATAGTCCAACTATTTTACCCTCAGTTTTGACAGATTGTTGCCATATGAGCCCTACCGACATCAACGATTACATTTCTGATGTTATGCTAAATTAATCAAGTGAAAGCCAAACAGCTAATTATAATTCTTGCATGTAATGGCAACAGCTCTGCAACTGTTGAAGGATATACCAGTGAGACGTCATTAGTGAGGTTACCACTTGTCATTCCTTTATCGATAATTGTCAAGTGGTACTAAGGATCCACAGTAATTGACAAATCCAAAGTGTGTGTGCACGCTTCTTAGTCTGGATATGTGGATAGACTCAGAAAAAATAATGAGTACACTGCCTGTGTTTTTACTGAAATCACCTTAACTGTACTGCCCAATGCCGTGCAGCAGACTTTGAGTAGTTGTGCAGACTGAGGAGCAGGTGCTTGGAAAAACATGGTGTAGTTCAAGCTCCCATTTGATAATTGACGCAGTTGCTGACCTTTTTATCAGCAGAAGATTTAACTGGAACAGTGCGTGGTATATTTTTATATTATTGTATTTGTTGAAAATCTGCAGCAGTGGAGAGAATGTATTTTGCGTTATCCCTGCAGGAGGTTATTGGAGACAAAGTGTGTGCGTGTGTGCGTGTGTGCGTGCGTGCGTGTGTGTGTGTGTGTTAAAGGAACTTGGAGGAAGTAGGGTTCTTGGCTGAAAGGGAGCTGACTGGTTGGTTGCTGGGAGACACAAGTACGCTTGCGTGTGTGTGTGTGTGCGTGTGTGCGTGTGGCTGCATCAGTGAGACGGGTGGGTGTTGCTGGGGTCAGGGGAGTCTCTGTGGAGCATTTCCTTGAGATGGCTTTTGTTTTGGTCTAAGTGCTCGAAGCCTCTGACTCTATTTGAAAGTCTCCCTCTCTACTCTTTGATTCTCTCTTTGTCTCATTTTCCCGCCTTTCTGTCTTTTGAGAGTACCTCGCCACTTGAGGCTCTCTCAAAGCTTTTTGACATACAACAAGATTGCTTAAGCAAACCATGCAATCTATTTAGTTACATACGCATGACAAATATAACCTAAATATGAAAGCAACGCATATTTCCTCATACACCCGAGATCATGGGGTTTCACCAATATACCAATTTATTCAGCAGGGAAATGATGACTGACACTTTTGAGTCAAATCTGAATGTGTGGGGAGAACACTTTGGTGTGATGTAACTTCCTGATGTTGGTGGGGGGCTCTCATGGGGAAAACCTGACATGTGGTTTTATTTGCAAACTTCTATCTTCTGGCTTCTCAGAAAGGGACAAATGTTGCAATGTCAGAAACTTTTTCAGTCAGTTCTGCAGTTTTTTTTAATTCAAGTCCCTTTTGATTACTCTATATTTGTGTGTTGATAATTGTATTTATCTTAATGAGGAATACCCACAGAGATGTTGTGGTGCATTTATCGTCAAATTGGGTTTATTTATAAATGTTGTTTTTCTGTAATTTCAACATCTCTGCTATCCCCAATTCTTTCACTTGCAAAGGATTTACCTGCATTTTCTTAAATGTGCATCTTTTAGTGCACATTCAACATTGTTGAGCATGTATTGGTTTCAGAACAAAGCCAGGATTTTAGAAATATATTTTGTTCACAAGGGGGCACTGTAGACGGGAGAAAGACAAGCTCACTAAAGGTTTTGTATTTGGCTTTGTTTTTGTGAGGTTTGTATCTTAATGTCCTTTGTTTTACAGCTGCCAGGTGGGGCACATCACCAAATCACACAGTTCTGCTCTGCTCAAAGCAACATGACACAGTCCTATTGACTATTTGTGACGCTTTCTTTACAAAACTTAGTTTACCTTGAAAATGAAGGCAATTCATTACCTGGATCTTGCAACAATGAATAAGTCATTTCCTCATTACCTCCACACATGTGGTGTGTGGCCTGCGTGCCTGCTTGCCTGCTTGCCTGCGTGCCTGCGTGCGCCGGGACTCACAGGAGACCATGGCAACTAGGCAACAGTAATACAAAGGTGGCTTTGACTTAGATAGGGAGGAGCCGTACTGTATATAGTGCATAAAAACACACATGCATATATACACACATAATATTTCTGTATTTTAAAAGACTTCTGTGCTTGTAATTGCAGTATCGGCCACTGCCTTCTACAAAGCTCAGCCTGTCATCCAGTTCATGTGTGAAGTGCTGGACATCCACAACATAGATGAGCAGCCTCGCCCCCTCACAGACTCGCACCGGGTCAAATTCACCAAAGAAATCAAAGGTGAGGATCACGTGTTTAGTGTTTCTACATGTGAGAAAAACCTCGGTTTAATGAGCGCGTATTATGTGTGCAGGAGAAAAAGAAAGGCTTTGAGTGTAAAACACAGTCAGCATGTTATAGCCATTCACGCATGGACACACTCTAGGTGTTCCTTCAATTGTTTATTTAATTCACCAGGATTGAAGGTGGAGGTGACGCACTGTGGAACCATGCGGAGGAAGTACCGTGTCTGCAACGTGACCCGACGGCCTGCTAGCCATCAAACGTGAGTCAGTGAGGGAAGAAGGGCGGCGGAGAGGGTGGTTCTTGGGTGAAGTGTGTGGATGGGACGGGGGCGGCCAGGGCGGACCATGGAGGATGTGATTGCCAGTTCACTACCGAACAAACCAGATACTGGCTGACTCATCGCATTTTGTCAACATTAGTCATCCATTAGTGAAGTTGCCCTTGTTGTAGTGCGGCCTGTCAGCTGCAGTGGAACTTGGATTTTCAGAGTGAAAGAACATATGCTAATACACCAATGTAGCATCCCTGCTTGGTTATTTAAAAAACAAACGTGGTTCAAGTTAGAGTAAAACTGTCTCCCTTAATGCATTATCTGAAAAATCTTTTTGGGCTGATTGATCTTTGTCAGCATCACTCACAAAATAATATACTCTGAGATTGGCTAATAGCATATAGTGTAATCAAATGATTCAAGTCTAATTCGATGGTGCTGCAGTTTTTGACCCAAAGTTTCCTTTTTCTATGCAGGTTCCCTCTACAGTTGGAGAACGGCCAGACAGTTGAGCGTACAGTGGCTCAGTACTTTAGGGAGAAGTACAGCCTGCAGCTTAAGTACCCCCACTTGCCCTGTCTACAGGTGGGACAGGAGCAAAAGCACACCTACCTGCCTCTGGAGGTGAGAAAAACAACCTAATGTATTTCTTTATTTGAAGATCTGAATTAAAGTTGAATAAGTCTAGCTCCAAGAAAGTTTAATGGTCTCTTAGGCATCATCCACATGTGCCGGTGCATCACTTTTGTGTATTTATGAAGCAGAAGAGCTGCATAAAATGTTTCTTGTCTGAAAAACTGCCAGAATGATTACAATGAAAGAACCTTTTTGAGACTTCTGGTTTTGTTCACTCGCAGGTGTGCAACATTGTAGCTGGTCAACGATGCATCAAGAAGCTGACAGATAATCAGACCTCCACAATGATCAAAGCCACAGCTCGCTCAGCACCAGACCGGCAGGAGGAGATCAGCAGGCTGGTGAGTTCTGAGTCCATCGATCTCGTAGGTCAGGACTGACCAACCTTTTTGAAATTGAGAGCAACTTCATGGGTACTGAGTCATACAAAGGGCTACAGGTTTGATACACTCTTCTCAAACAACAAAATTGCTTAGACCTTTAAACTAAAATAGGTCAGAGTTAACCCAAACTTATCTAAATTTCATATGTTATAAACATTTCGATTGTAATTTTCGAATCTTCTCAATGCAAGTGTGAAAAAAAAAAGTTTTGGTGCTATTTTTGCAACAGGCTACTCGTGTGGTCCTTGGAGGCTACCTGGTGCCCTTGAGCACCATATTGGTGACTCTTGTCGTAGATTATGTTTGAATTATACAAAGAGGAATTACGCTGATGATGACTTGGGGGTCCAGTAAAATTTGGGCTGCAATGTGTTAGATGCTACTACCTTATAGAGCACCTCTGAGCTGGATGCGGCTGCCTATTGTCAGGATGCAACACTGCGTCTGCCACTTTGTCTATTCACCACAGGCATAACGACTTGATTTAGTTACAAGAAATCATTACAGACATTGCCGTGTGTCGCTATCATTTAGATGCAGCATCTCTTAGAACTGACAGGGCTGTATGGGTGGAGAAGCAGTGGTGGGGAGATGGAAAAGAATAAAAGGGAAGCCATGCTGATACAGGACAGAATAATCCAGAGTAAAGCCTCATTTCCAGCTGGTGTTAACATGAGTTTTGGGTGATCGGCTTGCAATCGAATAGTCTGTGACCATATGAAAGAACAGGTGTAAACGCACTCGGGGAACATGAAGGACGGATTGTGATCCGATTGGCGAAACCACCTCTGGATGTGGTCAGGGTTGTGAGCACATTAAACACAGGTGTAAATGGTAATACGTTTTGTATCCACATATGACAACTACATGGTTAAAATACATATTGCAGTGTGCGTAGGTTTCCAAAACAAACCAGCAAGGTGGACAGCAGCAGTTTTTTTTGGTTTTTTTTTTTTTTTTACATGCACCACATAGTCCGTAACCTTCATCCGTGAGGACTGGTTGAGGACTACTTAATTAATGCCAAGTGTAAATGGGGTGCAAGTGAAAATGAAGACCCTTCCCTTTGAATGTTATTGGTTAGTCAATTCTCTCCTGAAATACTCAGTGTTGACCATCATTTTGCCTGCTTTTTCTCTCGCAGGTGCGCAGTGCCAACTACGAGGCAGACCCTTTTGTCCAGGAATTCCAGTTCAAAGTACGCGACGAGATGGCCCACGTGACAGGGCGAGTGCTACCCGCCCCCATGCTGCAGTACGGCGGCAGGGTGAGCACAGAGCACTTTATGGTACCCTTCCTTTAAATCACGCCCATTCTCTCTGTTTGTCTGACACGCTGTCCCCTTCTTCGGCCCTTGACTCCACCGTCTTCAAGGGGAACTAACTCACTGGCTTCTGTTTTGTATTTAATGGTGTTTGTCTTTTTGGCTTTTTGTGGTTTGGTCTCCATAGTGCAATTTGAGTTTCACCTACCAAGTTTTAAACGGGACATACAGTACTGTAAAAAAAAAAAAAAAGTTCTAAGCAAATATTTCTTTGAAACCTACAATTATATATAATTCAATTTAAAAGGTTGCAATTTTCAAAACATGGTTGTTGGATACAGAATAATGGATGTTGGTCAACAAATGATCAAATGATGACAAATCTAATAAAATAAAGCAACTTATTGAGACTGAGCCACAATGTTGATTAACATCTGTCTGTTTACATCATCTGACTTTGAGTTTAAACCACCAGAAGACACACTTTTATCATACATTCTAGAAGTGTGTGTATAAGCTATGTTGCTATATGTGGGTGTTGGATACATAAAACACACTTTGCAATTTTTCACTGTACAGAGAAAAAACATTTCCAAAAGTCATTTCACCAGTAAAATATCTATTTTTCTCCTGTAACTCTACAGCCACCTTGCATGTCTCTTGAAATATTTCCTTTCTGATGTGTGAATTTGTGTACAAAACTGACTGTTAATATGTTATAGAGTATGAAGAGGCAATTCAGAAAATGCATACTCGTGTGTCTGTCTTTGTTGGTGCAGATTTCTGCCTCTTTGTGTACAGATCAAAATTTTAGTTTTTCCCCAAATAATCCTGATTACATGTGGTGAGACTGCAATGTTGTTTCAGAACCGAACTGTTGCCACGCCCAGTCATGGGGTGTGGGACATGAGGGGGAAGCAATTCCACACAGGGGTGGAGATCAAGATGTGGGCCATCGCCTGCTTTGCCACACAGAGACAGTGTCGGGAGGAAATACTCAAGTGAGACGCTTTCCAAATGTTTTAATTTCCTGCTTCAAATCATGTGCGGGTGCAGTGATGATTGTCACTTGAGGTTAATAAAACACATTTACGACAGAGAGGAAATATCCTGTTCGGCCTTTCTTACATTTGTATCTAAACTGCACATCCATTTTGGATGCATTCTTGGTTTCTTGTGGTGTTGGAGATGTCACTTACATTGGTGTTTCAACTGTGAACTGGAAAGAATGGATTTATTTAGCAAAATCTTGCCATTGTAATTGTATGACCTTTAAATTTTATATTTGTAATATTGATTGGATTAAGACCAAAGAACCATGTATACTCTGTCAGAGCAAGGATGGATATTTCAAGACTGATGTCAAAAATGCATACTGTAATTGTTTTTAAAAGGGGTATTGACTCTTAAAATCTATTTTCAAGTGCTTGAGTAGAACTTTTTATACATTACTACAGATGGTAAATTAGTTAATACATAAATTCATTTTCTGCAGTTCTGACAGTAATCCCTTTATTGTGTAGGGGTTTCACAGACCAGCTGCGGAAGATCTCTAAGGATGCTGGGATGCCCATCCAGGGCCAGCCATGTTTCTGTAAATACGCCCAGGGTGCAGACAGCGTGGAGCCCATGTTCAGACACCTGAAAAACACCTATGCTGGACTGCAGCTCATCATCGTCATCTTGCCGGGAAAGACTCCTGTTTATGGTGAGTAAACGGAAAATAAACGTTGTCTTATGTGTCATAGACATATTCTTGTGGACACATTAATCTTTGAGAAAAAGTCAAGAAAAGGAATTTCTACCTTTAATGTTTTTTACATAAAGAAACAGCTTTTGGTGTTTCCTTAATTTTTCTGTTTTTTTGTTGTTTTTTTCAGCTGAGGTCAAGCGTGTTGGAGACACACTCCTTGGCATGGCTACCCAGTGTGTCCAAGTGAAGAATGTGGTCAAAACGTCACCGCAGACCCTCTCCAACCTCTGCCTCAAGATCAATGTGAAACTGGGAGGCATCAACAACATCCTGGTGCCTCATCAGCGGTGAGCAACACTGCCCCCCTCCTCATATGAGTGATACAATCCTTTCCTGCTCTAATGTCTGAGCGGGAAAAAATATATATCTACAGTTAATCAAAATCAAGGAAACGGGTTATAATATGGCATAGAGTTAATGATTTAACAATATATTAAGATGATATAAATGATAACATTAGCTTTAAATCATGTTTTTAATGTCACACTTTCACAAGGCTTGTTCAGCATTGTCATCCCCACGTTATCACACACATTTACTTCTTTTTAAAACGCACATCAGAGCACCAACCTGCAAGCAGCTTTGGTCTGTCTGAGTCTGAGTGAGAATAATAAAACACAATTTGAAAGACGCAGTGGATGAGGCAAGAGGCACCGATCAAGCTGCTAGTTATACTCTAAAACAAGTACAGGGAAAACAATAAAAGCAGCTGTGTCCCACGAGCAGTTTAACAGGCATAGTGACGATGCTTGTGAAAATACCAGTATTTACTACTGTGTCAACAGCAGTAGCTATCAGCAGTAGATGTACATTGTATTTTAAATAATTTTTTACAAACAGAGTGGTGCAGGAGCCTTGATGGTTAATCATGGCGTTTCTTTGTCTCTATCAACAGTCCATCAGTTTTTCAGCAGCCAGTTATCTTCTTGGGAGCGGATGTTACACATCCTCCTGCTGGGGATGGGAAGAAACCGTCAATTGCAGCTGTGAGTTTTCTTTTTGAATTTGTAATATTTTAACTGGCTTTTCCATTAGATTTCTTCATCTTTCTTTCCTGCTCGTCCCCCAGGTGGTTGGCAGTATGGACGCCCACCCCAGTAGGTACTGTGCCACTGTGCGGGTGCAGAGGCCCAGGCAGGAGGTGATCCAGGACTTGGCCTCCATGGTGCGGGAGCTGCTCATCCAGTTCTACAAGTCGACACGTTACAAGCCCACCAGGATCATCTTCTACAGGGACGGAGTGTCAGAGGGCCAGTTCAGACAGGTCAGCTGCCTGGCTTTTTCTCGCACTCTGTTCACAGTTGTCTTGCTGTAAATTAAAGACTAGACACCTGCCTAATTTCTGTTTCACCTTGGAGATTTTTTTTACTTATTATCTGTATTTTAGATGTTTTTATTGAGATACGACCTGGGATAGGATCGGCACAGATTTCAGATGAGACATGACAAACTATTGAGTTAAAATGCCATATGAGTCTTCACTGGGCATGTACATCAGAATTTTCTTAACTTTTATCTATTTTTGGTTTGGCTTAAGTGAGGGGTTAATTCTTTCATGGTATATTTCTTGAAGCAAAATGTATTATCGCATAGTTGCAGTTACCTTTCATTCATTTAGCACAATAAATACCATTAGCATAATATACATTTTTGCATGTGGAAAAAATAAGATGAAATGCTATATACTGATAACTGTCTCTCTCTTTTTTTTAACAATAGATGCAACATTCTCAGCATTCCAGATGAGATTCAGATCACGTGACACTATATTTCAACTATAGTAAACTATATATTCTTTCTCAGGTGCTGTATTATGAGCTGCTGGCCATCCGCGAGGCCTGCATCAGCCTGGAGAAGGAGTACCAGCCAGGCATCACCTACATTGTTGTGCAAAAACGCCACCATACACGCCTCTTCTGTGCCGACCGCAACGAGAGAGTGAGTCTGCCCACCACCACCACGCCAATTGTTTTCCCCCAGCATCATGCCTATTTCTGTTAGGACAGTGCACCTTTTCTGTCCATATTCATATCCACGCTCTCTGCGAGCACATTAAGTACTCAGAATGGGTCTCCTTAATTACCTTTTGTTGTCAATTGGACTGTTCACCCTCCTAACCCCTATAATTACATTCGATTAAAGCATTAGGACCAAATGCAAACTGAGAGCCGTGGAGTGGTACTCAAGGCCCCTGGAGCCTGAAGACTCCGCCAGTAACAACTGTGTTTTCAGTGCGGGTGCTCTCGTACAGAGCATTAAGCTCTCCAGAGCATTAGGCTTTGAGTCGGTTGGCTGCGAAGCACTTGTTAAACCTTTGCTTCGGTCAGCCCATTAACTAGTTCTTTCGTTAGCAATTACAGTATTTTTTCACAGCAATTTATTTCCTTGAAAGCATCTGCTGTTCTTTGTCACATTTCCCATACTGATTGATCCCATGTCCTGATTGTTTTCATCACAGTGCAGGAAATGCATTAATAAACAGAACCCTTCATTTGGCAGGTTGGACGCAGTGGAAACATTCCTGCTGGTACTACCGTGGATACAGACATTACGCATCCTTACGAGTTTGACTTTTACCTCTGCAGTCACGCTGGAATACAGGTCAGACCAACCTCTGCTGCCCTCTCAGAATCACACTCTGCTCCAGGAAGATATTAGTTTGCACCCTCTGCAGAGCAACGTGTTGTGGTAAATGGATAGTGACAAGATTGAAAATTGCACACCTGCAAGCACAAAATTGTCTATCTGAATATAGATCTTGTGAAAAGAGCCTTGTCAAAGTATAACAATACAAGATAGGTAAAACCGCTGCACAGGTGCATCAGGAGCAGTCCTATCCATAGCTGAGATTTGTGTCATGAGGCTACAGAAACAGGACTCCTCATAACGCTTAACATCTTTTAAGTATGAAAGATATTCTCGGCAGAATCTGCAACAGCACACATCTGCTCTGCTTGCAGATGTTTAGGTGTTTAACAATGTTTTTATAATTAGTTTTCTGTGGCGGTGTAATTAAACTGCCTTTATAAGCATTGCCTCTTAATCAGACGATAAGAAGACCAATGTGCCATTTAATTCCCCCTCCCAGGGCACAAGTCGGCCCTCCCACTACCATGTACTATGGGATGACAACTGCTTCACCGCCGATGAGTTCCAGCTGCTCACCTACCAGTTGTGCCACACCTACGTGCGCTGCACCCGCTCAGTCTCCATCCCTGCGCCAGCCTACTACGCCCACCTGGTGGCCTTCCGCGCCCGCTACCATCTGGTGGACAAAGAACATGACAGGTTAGGAGGGGAGGGGCTACAACACACGCATGCAAAGGGTGTTTCACGCCTCATTTCTTAGTGTTTTTGCTCGGCCCCGTTCCACGAAGCAACTACCAGCCACCTCGCTTCACTTAACCGAGTAACCGCAATCATGCTAAACGGTCTTACCATGGTGGTTATCAACCTCTTAAGTAGATCCAGGTTTGCTATGAGCGCGTGCACATAGAAAGGGCGGGGTTCCCCACATCCAACCAGTCACAAACATGGACAAGTGTGCGAGCAGAAGAGCCACATATTTCTCCACAAAGAGCACAAGCTCATCATGACTAGATATAATGAATTAAAACGCATCACAAATTGCAAAAGTAACACAGTAGCTGCCGCAAAGGCCTGCAAGGAATGCTGGCAGAAGAGCGCCGACAACCTGAGTGCGTATGTTTATAGACCTATAATATTGTACATTATGAGGAGAAGCGGCGATATCTTTTAACAGCAATCAGATTTAGTTATCCCCTTAAACTGCCGTGTTGGTCAGATGTCATTTACTGGTGTTACTCACAATCGGAGCCTAATTTTCAGCTTAACTCGTACCTTTCGTAAAGGTGGTCATCGGGATATGTCAGGGGGTTGATTGGGTAGTGGGCGGTGTTTTTATACCGGGTCAATCTGGAACAAAACCTGCTCCTGAGCAGGTTAGCTGTTCAGCATGAGAAGTAAACCACCGTCGTAGAACCGAAAACCCCGGATTCACCCTGTAGTTACCTTCGCTTAGCATAAATCCTGCTTCGTAGAACAGGGCCCTGCTTTAGTCAGTTTGTTTACTAGTTTGTTCACAATAACCGCTCCTCTCCCACTCTGCAGCGCCGAGGGCAGCCATGTGTCTGGTCAGAGCAACGGTCGAGACCCCCAGGCGCTGGCCAAAGCTGTTCAGATCCACCACGACACCCTGAGGACCATGTACTTCGCCTGAGCTACAACCACCCCCCCCACACACACACGACCATTTTCAGACCCACCCATCGCTCACACACACAGACACAACCACACACGCCTGGCTTACCAGTGAAGGAGTCCTCATAGACGCAAGTCCTGCCGCCGCCGCCCTCACCCCCTCCCCCCGCCCCCACAAACGCCTAGTCAATCCGGACCTGACACTGTGCAGAGGAAAGCAGGGAGGAGGGAGGGGAGGAGGCACCCCCACACTGGACTGAGGATGCAAACGCTGCTTTAGAAAACACAAGAGAAACTCAGTACTATTATGCAATATGAAACCAGCCAATTAGTTTATTTCCACTCTTATCAGGCTCCCTCTTCATGGCCCCTCTTTCCTGTATCTTTCCACCTCTCTTCGTGGCCTATTAGGGTTTGTGTTTGGTTTTTGTGTTTTTTGTTGTTGTTGTTTTTTTGTTTTTTTTTTTACTTCTCCCTTCTTAAAGTCAATGCTGCAGTTTGGCAGTCTTTCTTAACAGTCTACTAATCTGCTCCTCTGCCATCCACAGTACCTCAAGTCAGTTTGAGCAGCAGCACTTTTACATTCTGTCGGTTTTACTGTAGTTTTTTTTTTTTTTTTTT
>CAESWR010000305.1:501184-520695 GCA_903171835.1 Mullus surmuletus
TAAAGCCTCAAAAGTAATTCAGATTCTGTCAATTACACCTGCACGCATCTGTTGTTGTAAACTGTATTTCTCTATTCTAAAGAGGCATGCCTTTAAGGTCAATCCACGACCTTTGTGGATTTGGCCAAGACACAAAAATCTGATTTAACAGAAACTATAGTTTGAGTGCTCGACAGAGCAAAACACGCAGCATTGAAGGTTACTGTGCTTGTTTTGAGTATCGTTCGGCTCAGCGGGAGATGCGGGAGGACTGTTGAAAGGAAAGGAGCTCGCAGAAAAGGGACTCAAATGCACAGCGACAGGCTAGAAAACGTCTGGGAGCACGTCTTCTGGATGGATGAGACATAAAAGAATGGGACTCTCAAAGAAAATAACTCATAATATGAAACATGCAGGCGGCCGGGTGCCGTCGCCGGCCCGGCTGTCTCGTCAATGAGGGGGATGAAGCACAGCGCCTTGCATCTCTCTGACAGGATAATGACCTAAAACACACAGCTAAAAGCAGCATTAAAGTGGCCCTGAATCCTGTCGGACACCTATAGAAGGAGCTGAAAACCGCAGTAGAGAGAAAAATGAAACTCAAAGCAGGTTATTTTGGTCGGATGATGGCAAAACAAAATCAGATTTAAACATAATAGATGATAAGAGATGGCCGTGATTTTGAGTTGAGTTCAAGAGGAAATTTTTGGGCGATGAAAACTTTTTCATCACGGAGCCTATTGGGAACTAGCTCAAAAGGCTGAAGAAGACGATTTCGTTCCGCATGACCTGGATTATTTATAGATTAAAGACACTCAGGGCCCTGCAGTGTTATCAAGGAGATCACAGAAAGTAGCTCCTAACCTCCTTTTTACGGAATGCGTCCGGGAATCACGCTGATTCTGCAGTTCATTTGTAGAAGCAATTATCAAATAAATAGTTACGGTTTGTAAAAAAATCATCTTCTGATATGCCGATACGCAGAAAAAAAATGAAGAGAAGATCTCATCCCCTGTATCAGGGTTAGTTTTGCAAAGATGTTTGTTCCTTCATTTCGGGAAAATTGGCAAGAAAGCTCGGGGATGCATTATGTTTCCGCGCTACGTTATGAGAGAACAATAACCAGCAGCAAATGATCAGCAGTAAAGCTTTCTCTCATTAAAAAATAGGCAAGATGGATGCTCTGTGAGGAACCACATGCTCCGCAGGGTGGGACTGATTACGCTCGCATCCAACTGTCATAAACAACGCAGCCCCCTACGCCCAGATGTATCCGGCTGCATGAAGAGAAAAAAAAAGAAAAAAGGAAAAGGATGGTGTTAATTTGTGTTCGGAGTTTAAAAATGGGTGAGGCAAAGAGGCATGTGAGCCTAAATGCAGCTGCTACAATTTGTCCTTGTCTCGGAGCGTGGCAGCTCATATCATTCACGATGGCACAACAAAGTCAATACCAAATGGCAGATAAATTCATACAAGAAAGTTTGCCAGCGTCAATTGGGAAAAAAATAATGGATGTTTGTCATTTTTATTCAACTGCTGAAATTAAAGCGTGATTAGAGATTTTTTTTCTGTGAGTGTGTGTGACATTTTAAGCCACTTGGAGGCAGTGGAACAACACAAGAGGCTCATATCAAGTTGAGGATGATTAGAAAAAAACCACTGAGACACTGCAGATATGCAACATTTGGCTCGTAGGACAATATTTGGAAATAGTCAGTAATTTTATATCAAATATTTTCAAACTTTGCAGTAGTACTACACACATCCTTGGTGACTTGACGGCTGATTAAAAAACTATCCAATAAATAGAACAAGAAGCCATTATTCAAGAAGATATTTGACCATTGAGCCATTTCACAAGGGCACAAGTCACTAAATAACAACTGGCTCCTGATTTGTCCACCAGAACACATCGAGAATTTGCTGACACTAAAATGCTCTGTCAAGCTGATTTGGGTGATAAATCACTGTATGTTTATGTGGTCATGAAATGTTATTGATAAACACAAACAATGAAAACCAACAGAGGGCAACATAGCACTGAAGAGGCCACATACCTAAGCGTTGTCATGGGTTTGGACCACTGACCACCGGCCTTTTTGCACAGCAGCCATTTTGAAATGAAGTATTCGGTAAACACAGATGTTGCAGGTCACGTTCTTGAGTCTCGTCTCTGGTGTTGAGTGTAGAGCCTTGATTAACGTGATCAATATCACCCATGTTGCCCTGCAATTTCATGTCACAATAAGGAAAATAATATTTTTTTGGCTATATTTCATGTCTTATCATAATGTTGCGCCTTTTCCGCTGCTGCAACACTTTTACCTTTCTCCAAAGATACCTTAATCTCCGGCAGAATCACAAACAGCTTTCATGAACATTTCAAAACTTCAGAGTCTGTGTGTGTGTTTGTGTGTGCGTGGGCGCGCACTATGAGTGCGTGTGTGTCAACCATTTTAATGATATTTGTTGAATTATTTTTCACGGATATACATAAAAACAAACAAACCAAAAACTGAATTTCCCCCGATTAACACATCAGACCATTTCCCAGTGCTCAATAATTGATGCAGCAGCAATTCAGGCAGCACACTTCATCATAATTACTAAAGCGGCTTCATAATTAAAACGAATACATACTGAAAATTCATGTCAGCTTTAATACAGCTCTGAACCGCCATTTAAATAAATTAATTCACAAGGTACCTAGATGCAAAAACATGGATGACAGCTGTTTCCTTAGAGCAGAGATTTTTTTCCCCCCCACAGACGATTAGATGTTAAATAGCAGTTCATGTCACGCTACAAAAACTTCAAATTCCAAAGTAAACTCTTGCTGCTGACTACAGTCATTTCCAAACTTTCATCAGTTACATATTTATTTTTGTCCCTTTGTCATATCAGGTATGTTAATGATGTTAAAGCTGCACCTGCAACCCCTTGACCTACCATTTTAGAGGACTAATCTGGGCAACGAGTGTTTCTCATCTCTTTAGAGAAGGAAGGCAGAAAAGTCAATGTGCTCTCCAACGGATGAGGGAACATGTTCTACAAGCCAGGTGTAGTGAAGAGGTGGAACTCAAAATCTTAAATTAGGGGCTTATAAACTCGGGGGGGGGGTTGCAATCATTCGAAAGAGCCCCAGCTCTGCCATTTATACCTTCACCAACACATGGAGCGCAGTATTTATCCAAATTACTTTTCATTCTGCCTCAAAATAATCCTTTTTTAGTGAAGCATAAACGTACAAAACCCGACAATTAACTGCAGCGATTTCACTGTGGAATTCACAATTAGCTTCTTTATTACACACCAGACAGCATGATCCCCATTACCATAAAGAAAATATATTAATAAGTAAAAACAGCCATAAAATGAGGGAGATAACTGTACAAATGCAAATGTGTGGGAAAACTATGTGAGGTGGCGCCAAAACGCTTGGATGTGGAAATGTGCAAAGCAGATTAACAATCGTGCAAAAAGTGAGAAGAAGGTGTTGCGCGAGTAAGAGCTCCTGCTGTTGCAGTCTCTCACCAGCAGTGGGAGCAGTTCACCAGCAGAAAGCCCGGTTTGCACTGTTCTGGCCGGGGCGTGTGAGCCCTTGTGCACAGTTGTGGGATTTCTGAGGGTGTGTCTGTGTTTTGAGAGGTGAATCCAGAGGACACGGGCCGAAGGACACGGGTGCGTGGAAACATTTAGGTGTGACTGACCGTCCCGTCCCCACCGCACAGGATGTTATTATGGGTATCTTATGTCAGCGCTGTATCTGGATGCTTTCCTTTTACCTCTAACCTCCCCCATTGTCATGAGGGGGGGAGGGGTGATGGCGGTGCTCGATACTAACTGGACTCTCAGGCTGCACACCGCCCACACTTCCTCTGTCCCGTGGATGACAAATGACCTGGTGGCTCAGGGAATATTCACTGACATTAACCTGCAAAACAAAGACACCACTAGCTCCCAGAACAAGGCCTATCTCTTCCTCTCCCAACAACATTTGATCAATATGCCCATGTCATGTCTGATTCCTGGCTGACGGAATCTTGTCGCAGTTTCTGTAAAGACAATAAAACATCTCCCTCCATGCATGATAAGATGGAAGAGACCCCGTGATATAACTTGCCTAACTGTTCGATTTATCACGGCAAGATGGGGGGATTTATGGCGTCTTCTGCGTGCGTCTCATAAATATACGGTACGTGCAGCCAGCTATACTGGAAAATCTGGTGGGTGGGGGGGGTAGCATGGCTTTGTGTTTGAAGATAAGAAATAAATAAATAGAAATAAAAACACTGAGCAGCTTCTCCAGATGGGAAATGTTGGATTATCGCACCTGAAAATTATCATATATATCACATCAGTCACGGCCACGAGAACACACACATATAATAACCAGCATCTTCCCATGTGCCCGTGTCCACTCGGTTCGAGAAAATAAAAATTTCCTTTTCTACAACGCTTGGACGCGCGGACTCCATCTGGGTGGTCCGTGTTGGGTGCGTTCATGAGTCACGTTTGGGGTCAGCCTTGCACACCTACACCAAACACCGTTGACTTGAGGGACATCGTGTGCGTTTGGGAAGCTCAACATAGCACAAGAACTTCATGAATATGACCTAAAATAGGATTGCTGTGCATCATTCAGCAGGCAAAATACACACAATACTGTCATTATATACACTTGGGTCAAATTGTTTGTTTCAATCTGCATGCTTCAACACAAAACACAGATCATGAAGTACCCAATGCTCCACCCTTGTGGCTGCAGTCATACCGGACCACCCACTCTCCTTCTCTTGACTGCCCCTTATCTTTCCAAACACGAGGATATAAATATTTAAGTCTGGCAAGGAAACCCAGGTGTGATAAGAACACCTTGAGCGGTTTGTGCTGGGGGGGGCAGTGGGGGTCGTGGAGTGGGGTCAAACGACAGCCACTGACGTTTCCCGTGGATCTGTCATGGATCGGCGCTTCACCATCCACGGCCTCTGCGCACGACATGCAGGATTCTGAATTTCGGAATTGTGTGTGTGCACGTTTGTGTGTGCATCAGAAAGGAAAGAGGGTGATGAGATAATACTTGGCTGTCAGGGATCAGCACGCAATCTTCTTCGACTCCCCCCCTTTTTATTTATAGTGTGAATTGTGACAGAGCAGACCAGTTAAGTCATTTCCTTCCATTATTCGATTATTATTATTTGCTTTTCTGTCTGTGTCTTGCATTGTGTGTGTGATGAGCCCTTTTGGATTCACAATATTGGCAACAAATTAGATAAGGTAACAATATCTGTTGACACAATTGTTACGTTTGATATGAATATTAGTGCAACTACCTGTTTATTTTGGTTTTGTTTATCACAGGGTGTCTTTCTTTTCTAAAAGCAGTTCGACAACATCAATACAGTGTTGTTTTTTTTATTATAAAAGACAGCAACCAGATAACACTGTCATCGTGAAAATCCGCCCGGCTCTGATTTGTCAGACCCCGAATACCCAACGCTGAAACGTTTGACAGACAAGAACATTACATCTTGTAACATTGTGAACAGAGAACTTTGTCTTCTGTCCCAAACCTGACAAGTAAAATCTTACCACAAAAAAAGATCCTAAAAGGCACCTTGTTTATTCTCAGATGTATTTTATTGTTATTCTCTCATACAGTGTACCCAGGAGAACTGCTGAGGAAAAGCCAAAAACACCTCGGCGCCTCTGTCAATGCTGTTGTGTAAGGTTTAGACTTAGTGGAAGATGATATTTTGGGCTCAAATAAGCACTAAATTGTGTTTTTCACAACTTCCCGTCAAAAGGAACATGAATTTGTGTTCTGCACATGTTCCATTTGGAAGGAATCTTGGATCTTTTGAATACAGGAACTACTTGTAAACATGGCCAAACACAAAAACAACACCACGCCACACTTTTGGAGTGAGGAGGAAACCAATCACCTCATAAGTGTGATGAAAGACACAAACATCATGGCATTTGGAGAAGGTAGAAAGTACCAGGACCTGCTGGTTTAATCGGAGTATCCCCATGGATTACAATGACCATGTATACAGGAATAACACTGTTTGCTAACCCATGTAAACAGGCTGTTCCAGTGACCGGAATATGTACCTTAACTCGAATATTGACTGCACGCAAACATAGTCATTTATGGATATCTTTGAGCTGCCTTTAAAATCAGTCCAATCATTCAATTACTTTGCATATGGATAAGTGACTCTGACATTTTCCTCGGCAGCCGTGAAAACATCAAATCCACCTCTTTCACAGCGCCTCTCCCCACCACGCTTTCATCTAATGCACCTTTTCTTGCACCTGACCTGGTCCAGTTTCACTCGAGGTTCAGCATCATGGGTTGGACACGCGGGGCTCCATCTCCTCCGCGGTCTGATGGGAGCCGCGCCAATGCAGGAGGGGGGGAAAGGGCAGGCTAACAATACAACGGGAGCGCCACTAATGGGCTTGTGACAGAGGAGATTTTGACCGGAATCTGAGTCAGGGAGCCGTTTGAGGAATGTTCTGCCCTCCTTTTTTCGCTCCAGTGCCGTCAAAAGCGCTCTTCGGGGGGATGACATACACAAGGCCCGGTCGTCCATTTGATGTATGTTTCGTGTATTACCTACATTTGCGGCTTTGCGGGCTCAGAGAAGGTGCTTTTGGAGGGCAGGGGCGTAATAAACTCTGCATGAAACTCTGACTGCACTCGTGAGAGATCTGTATTCTGCACTGATCACTCCACGGTTTTCATTCCATTTTCATAATATTTCATCATTGTCTTGCGCACCTTAGGTTGATGCCTCAGGGAGCTATAAGCTGTATCTAAGGTCTGGCGATACCGAGGGCTTTTGTAGCTACAAATCGGATGTCTTCCCTTTAATATCTCCGGAAATGGCAGCACTGCAAGCCGGAACGATCTACGGAAACCTCCCGAAGGCACACCTAAAGTTTTGTTGCAGATGTTTGATTGCTTTTTCCTCCCACATCTGATCTGTCTTGTCCTCCATTTGACCTCTCGCTCACTGGTGTCCTAACCCCCCCACCCCACCCCTCCCCCCTCCCCAACCACACACACACGTACACACGTGGTCTAGTGTTCCATTGCTGGAGGTTAGTGGGTTCATTATGTAGTGATATGGGTGTGCTGTGAAAGTTAATATCGCCAGTGTGGATGATACCCTATCTTCCCAATCTGCAATTTCTGGTTAAACATTGGGGGAACAGCAGGCAGAAGATTCTAGAAGACAATTTACCTTTATGTTGGTCTGAACCACAACAACACTGCAGCCGGCCCAAAATCTGGACAAATACAAGCAAGGCAGGGGTGGTTGAAAACTGGCTATTTGCACAGATTCTGCTCAGAATGATTCACCAGGAGTATTTTAATGCCAGAAAGGAAATAAACCAGACATCAATTATTTCTGAACAGTCAAATATATCCAGCATTGCTGGCATTTTGTGTTTTTAATCATTATTCCCCTTGGCAAGTGAGGAAATGTTTGTAATCAAACACTTTCAGCATACAGCCACATTTCTCCCGTATAAACTAGGAAAAAAAGGTTAATTGAGGACAGCGTCTGACAGACAGACTGAATGATGTATCATAGCGCTGTTCATACTGGGGCATCTAAATGTGACATATTACCATTACATGTAATGTAGCGTATCAAAATATTATACAGCAGACATCTATTGTGGAATTTATACTAGTTTTATAGTTCTATTATTTATTCTCTTGTTGTGGGTTTTGGGTACTCTTAATCATGCTTTCCAAGAGCAAACAATCATACAAATTTATGAAATCTTATTAACTGAATAATAACTTAATGCATCACTATATCATAGCTTCAATCAACTTATTTTCCACCCACTGGCAAACAGTTGTCAAAAAGGTACATCGTCTAAGTTGTGGTGCATTTATGTTCGATCATGTCATGGGATGTCAAAGAGTAACCCTTCCATATAGTATCCCCGCCCCCCCCAAAAATATTCAATACATGATATTATGTATGTATTATTATGAGAGAAGGAGACAGAGAGAGTAAGAGAGAAAGAGAGAGATGTGTATAAAAAGATTTTTTAATTAAAAACACAATATCAGGTGCAGCCCAGCAGGAGGCAGTGTAAAGACGTTAATGGCACTTTCATGAGAATATCCATTTGTGGGGGGGGGGTTTTTTGGTTCCCATTTGCCAGAGAGCAGTTCACTCTTCACATTGTTCCAATGCGCTGTAAGGTCATACTGCTCACACGGCCAAAAGCCCCTCCCTCATTGTCTTGTGAATTTCCTGCTCTGCTCTCCGAAACCACTGAGTAGCAGAATCTGTAACATTAAGGCTTTGTTCTTTTGCTGTTGTTTTTTTTCAGATGGTGTCATCCAAATGGTCGTGCAGCCTTTCTCCTCTGTTGTGGCGCCGTTTTCTCCTGCAATGAAACCGAGTGTCCAATTAAGATAAAATGGCAGCGAAAGACCACGCGTCGTCTCGAGCAAACACGATAATTGTTTTGTTGGCGGATGCGGCCTTGCCTGTCACGCCTCGTGTGTGTCACTTATCATGTTGGACGATGCTGTGGAGCAGTTTGTTGTTTTGACGTTGCACACACGAATGTATTTTTGCATCCTTTAGAATCCGTGTGTAGCTTTGTTGACAGAGTGCGGCCTAAAATGAGATTTGTGCGGCTGCCTGTCAGTGTGTTCACGTACCTCCAGAGGAAAAGTGCCAACAGTCCTCCGCCGAACAGCAGAAGTAGGACTAAGCACACTACAGCCACCGTTGTCCCTCTGCCCCCCGTCTCACAAGGTGCTGTCAGATACCCAGTGAAGGGAAGAAAAAAAAAAAAGGACACGTCATGCGACATGGCTGACCCGAGAGGCCGGAAAGGTTCACTGCAACAAGTCATCGCAGTTGCTAAAATGACAGGAGATATCCTAAAATACCCCCGACCGTCCGCGGATCATCGCGTCTGCCGGCAGATGGGAGGGACTGCATTTGTCTCGCCTGTTTAGCAGCAGTGGCGGTAGTGATTTATTGATCATATGTGGGAAATCTTTTATCACAGAAATGCCACCAGTGATAAAATACACGGGACAAAGTGCAATCGGGACACGACGGGGATCGACACACGTGCTTGGTGGAGCAGAGTCCAAGACTGAACCGGGTGTGCAATAAGAAGTAAACAGGGGCTGATACTACTTCACCCAGCAAGGTAGTTTTCTAAAGGTCACATTTATCCATACAAATGAGTGGAGAAGACAATTCAGATCCTACTTTAGTCCTTTAGATCCTACTTTTATGTTTTTTTCTCAATCATACTCATAATGCGAAATGCTCATTTCTTGGTTTGTTTTGACTGTTTTTGCATTATTTGTGTGCATCTTATTGCCTGTCTGCCACATCACAGTTTACAGTGTGTCCATCAGATAAGGTACAAAACAATAAGAATTCATTAAATTCAATAGATAGAAATGCTATTGTAAAAAAATATCTCAAGCCACAATCATTGCATTGTCAGCATATCAGTGCTGCGCATATAGCTTATCATCAGGGAGCCCAAGCTGTGATAAAGCAGCGTTATTTTGGAGATGTGTTTTTGCCCGCCCCTTGGCTCATGTTTGAATGTTTTTTTCCTCCACTAACTCCAACCAAATAACTAAAAAGGTTTCTTTTTTTCCCCCAGCAGGAGGGCTTTTCCCCCTCCTCCCCTTTTTGGCGGCTCTCAGTTGGGAAAGAGACGATGAAAGTGAATCAAAACAATGGAGTTGAAAGGGTGAGCATTTCAATGGTTGCCACCCGCATTTTTGAAATTCAAATACCGGTTAGTCAATTATCGCATATTTCCAACAACAACGGTTTGGTGCAGAGGTGTAAGAACATCGTCTCGGCTCTCACCTGCTGTGTAGGTGGCCGAGCTGTAGCCCAGCTTGTTGCGAACCATGCAGGTGAAGTGGCCGCAAATTGGCGCCATGGTCACGACCAACGTGGTTCCATCGTTGGAGATGCTTCCCACGGTCTGGCTGATGGCGGCCCTCTCGTGGAGCCAGCTGAAGTGGGGCTCCGTCCCCCAGGCCTCGCCGCACACCAGCGAGGAGTGGGACGTGTTGATGCTGACCGAGACGTGGTGCACGGCCTCTGGAGAGCCGAGCAAACGCGAGGAGAGGCGGAAAAAGAAGCAGGTCAAATCACTCTGAATGGAAACAACAGGGGGTGGCGGCGAGACATGCTCAGCCGTGGACACTTATCTTCCATAAAATAAGAATGAAAGCGCATGGCTGTCCAAGAGGATCTGAGACAAAGAATCATGAGGGACATTTAATGCTGAGAGGAGAAACTGGCACGGTTTCAGTGACAATAATGAGACCGCAGAGTGAAGCATAATGTCGGAGAATGCGATGACGGAAAACCCTGCAAGCTGAGTGAGCAGATGGGGGAGAAGAGTAGAGCTGATGAATTGATGCTGTTAGAGCAGACAGATGAGCGTAAAAAGCAAAGGAGCTTTGACGGAAAACTAGAAAGCTGCAACACGACCGGAATCATCCAGACGCTCGGAAACAAAAGGAAGACCCAGAGAGCAAACCCTATAGGCAAATTTAATTTAGAGTGTTTCATTATTAAATGAGATATCCACCATCAGAAGGAAACAATGCCTGCTGGCGTGAAATTAAAGCACATTCATTATACTGTTGGTAATTGTTTGAGTTAACACTAGAAAGGCCAGGACATCGTCAGCCGATGAGTATTTGAAATCTTTCTGCTTGTGTATCGTGACTTTAAAAGAGGCCACGTTTCTGCATAAAACCGCTTCGGCACGAAAATGTCGCAGGAAAACAATATTTATTCATACGCTGCATCCCGTGACATCATAAATTATCATTCTAAATGCCCTCAGAAAATGTTACGAAAGGAGGACAAATAGTGATTCTCATGTAAATTCGCCTCTATATTCCACTAATGCGTCCAAATAGAACATTTAGCTGACTGCGCCGAAATGTGTAAGCATGAGTTTTGGGGTCCATGTGCAGATGTTTGCCTCATTATTCTCAAACATAATAGAGAAGACTGCTTCAGAGGTGATAACCCCTCCCCCAATTGGTGGCTACCTATGATCAAAATAAAGCTAATTTTTGAAACGGTCTGCATTTTTATGGGGCTATGACCATATAAGGCATCATCAAGTGTCAAGACAAACGTACACTTGAATTTCAACCTCTCCATGCAGAACAAAGTCCTCAATTATTGAGATTTCAGCTACTAAAGAAGTGGAAAATTGTTTTTTTTAAAGGTCTGTGAGTTAATGAATTGGTTAATTGCTTCAGCAGTATCTATACCGAGAACTAATTAAAACAAAATCACAATGTTTGCCTGCATGTGCCACGTGTCATCTCCTACCATACTCCCTGACGATGCAGTGTGCCGTGGTCAGGGCCCCTTCCTGATCCGTCACGGAAACAGCAAAGATGCCGCTGTCCTCTCTGCTGTATCCATTAATCTGGAGCGTCGTTTCCTGCTGCTGCACCTTCACATGGACGTTTGGCCTCGTACCAGCGCACATGAGGCTTCCGCCCGGGCAAGTGGCCAGCATCACTCTGGCGGGATTGACTCCGGTCTCGTCCTCACGTTCCCAGGTTATCATGGAGACCTTTTCCAGGGGCCCGTAATCTATCCGCGCTCGCAGCACCAGGTTGGAGCCGGGGATCACGTGCACCGGCTGCTGGTTGTAGATGTGCACCGACATGCACTGGAACCCACACGGCGCTGAGGACAGAGATTGGCATTAGTTATGGCGCGATCATCAGAGTCTGGTGGCTGCACAGTATGCCTCCTCATCAGCTGCCCGGTGTATTTCATATTCATTAGCTTTGACCTTTTACTTTGTCTTTTTTTTATTTATTTTTTTTAGTTTTCATTATAAAATGCAGACTGGGGGAAGCTAATAAAACAAACGGTGGCGTAATACTTAATCTCTGCCCTCAGCATGTAGTTTATGAATATGTATGCATGTTTTCTGTCAAATAACGTCAACAGATGATTAATGGAGCATGACAGCCGTGCCTAATGTGATATCCATCAAACCACATCGATATCCTGAAAATCTGTGTCAAAACTCCAATGGACCTGGTGGGCACCGACACAATGGAGTATAAATCATGTTTCTACGCTGTGCTGGGGGCTTCATTGGCAGAAAAATGTAAATAATGCAAGTGCGGTCATCAGTGCATGGTTTTAATGAAGAAGACTGTAAGGGAGACTCTGTATAGATCAGGATCGCTTGATCTTGTGTGCTGAGACAACACAAATATCTGCCAGACAAGAGAATCCAAGACAGGGAAAAAAAACAAAAAACAAAAGAAAAGAAGGCTTTCTTGTGTTGCCTCTTGTTTTCCTTTACCATAGTGTCAAGCTGGGTTTTAACCAGAAATCGTTATGGACCGTGGTCACGGCAAATAAGATCCTCACCCAGGAGAAGCAGCGGGGCGACTCTCCAGCACAGGAAATACTGTAGATCCATAACACCTGCTGATGTAGACAGAGAACATAGAGAGGAATTTGTCCGTGACCTCGGCAACAACACCCCGTTTCCTCTGCACCCCTGCAGTGGGGGTGGGGGTGGGGGGTCAATAAGGTGAGAATAACAACACCACCTCCAAGGACAAACCAAACGCCAAATTAAAAATGACAGCAACAACCCCCCCCCCCCATTAACAAACTCAAATGTTTATGATATTCACTTTTAAGTCTCTATCGAATATCAGCATCGCAGGCCTGCATCACAACCACAACTTGGAACAGGAGAGGCCCGGATCGGCTGCCAAGAAAAAAATTAAACCCCCCCTGGAGCACAGCTGTTACAATAAAATAATGGCTGATAACGGTGAAGCAAAACCCAGGTAACGAACCTGCATGCATTGAATATAACGGCAGAGTGGGATTCACCTACCAGTCCGGGAGTTCCGACAGACAGCGTAGACGAGGCAGACTTCTTCCACTCGGCGTTCAACTTTTCCCAAAAGGTTAAGACGCGGTTCACTCGGCGAGCTGATTCACAGCCCAAAATAAAAACAATATCTTCAGAGAGCTTGCCATTGCATTGCGAGGAGTGATTGAGTTTGAAGCGGCAGATCTGCAGCTGTTACGTGCTGGACCGATATGAGGTAGCAAAGCTTAAATGTTTTCTCCTCCCTCTGACCTTTCTCCTCTTCTCGGCTCATCAGACACTATGAGTCACACAGGCGTCACCGTGTTTTCAAGCCGTCCGGTTCCCTCCACCCCTTTCCTGTACAGTAAAGGCTTCCTCCTGCTTTTACATCCAGCCGACTTTCCATTGTTAGGTCCGCGCTGCTTAGCCCCGAAACCGCCTTTTTCCTCTGACCTGTACCCGAGCACATGCTTCCCGCAAACAATACAACATGTTTGATTTGGATTTTCACACCACTGTTGTTGCACTGTTTGTACACAGAGATAAAATGCAGCGGTATTCTTTTAAAGGGAAACCAGTTGACAATGTTGGAATTCTCTCGCAGAAAATGGGCTTTGTACTGCCGCCTTCTTATCCAGTACAAACACTATTCGCCCTGCAGACACAATATTGTTTTGGCTTTGAATTGTAAAAAAGGAGTAATACATGAATTACTCTGTGCTTTTTTTTTTTTTCCTCCTCCATGAATAATTGTCTCCAGCATGCAACTGAGAGGCACCTTCAAGCACGTCGAGGGGAAAACCAAGTCATTTATTCCCATTCCCCTGGGAGTGTTCTGTGAAATTGGACAGAAAGCCCTCAAATTCAGTCTGCCACATAGACAATGAGATAAATTAAATTAATTTTTAGACCTTTTTTTTTTCTTTGAACATTTAAAACCTGAATTTAAACTTCACTTGGTCGCAAGCGAAAGCCAGCCATCCGAACAACAAGACGAGATATGATCGAAGGCCCCTCTACAGCTATTAAATGGACCTTGAGATTAGATTGTTCTGTCGACTACACGCCTCTTTTTCAAAGTGAAACATAATGACATCACTTTATTTGTGGGCTGGCTCTGCAGCTCCTCACTGGAGAAAAACGCAACCCGAGGCGCAATGAGTGATTAAAAACATTACAAATCTGTTTGTGTTTTGTGACTTCTTATGAACAATCATGGGATCCACAGCTGTGGCTGCCACTGGGTTCTTTGTCTACACAGGAGCGCTATTATCTAGAATTAACCAGTGGGTGGCACTAATACATCAGCTGAGAAGTACCAAAACGTCAGTCTCTCCCAACACAATTGACATCGTCATGTTTCTGGTTCCTCGTGCAAAATCATTTAGGTCTGCTTTTGGTTAACTGGAATCCATATCACTGCAGATGTGAATAAATTAAGCAAAGAGCGGTAAATTGACTTGTTATCGGCACATGTAATTTCATCAGGTTCTTAATCAGATTTTTTGTTGCCATGTAACGTGACAACCATGACAATTACAAATGAATCATGAATGTCAAAAGGGAGACAGTCGCCGTTTTGAGAGCATAAAATGATCCTATTAACCGCTCTTGAATATGATGTTCTCTGGACACCTGCTCAGAAGGGTGCTCCAAAAGAGCCACACTAAAATGCTACTTGCGCATGAAATCAGACACAACAGTTATCAAATGTAGCGTGTAATTGCTTGGGAATGCAAAATCTCTAGTTGTAGACTTATGATGCAAAAGATATTTTCTACAAACATTAATGCTTAGCTGGTTTTTTAAATGCAACGTTTGGTCTTAAAACCGCAGAACTAGAAGAAGACTAAGAAGAGGAAGAAGGAAAAATGGAATACTTTTACTTGGCCACAAAAACAGGATGTGATCGTCCAAATGGGGCGTTACTAAACAAAGACCGAAATCTTTCTTATATAACATATTTATACACCGATTACGAATGTATTGGTGGGACAAGTAGTATTAGTATTAATTAGTATAAATATCAATATAATCAAAGTCATCTACTTATGAGAACCACAATAATACTCAAAATAATCAGCCGTCATCATTTAAATATGGAGTACATACTTGCCAAAAAATACTTGGTCGCTGCCCCTTTAAGAGAACAGGTGTGTCGTCGCAGGTAACACCTGGGGAACAGGAAGTCAATGGTCAGAGAGCAATGACGGCCACTGTGTCTTTATCCAACTACAAAAATGCACACGAAGGAAACATCATTTGGTAAGTTTTATTAGTAACTAACTGATTAAATTATGATCTTTTTAATTTAATTACATTTACACTGAACTGCCTGGCTTTACGTCCACACCTCAAGAGCCTTTCATTGGTGTGTCGGACAAAGACAGGCTTTATGACGTGTGAGATGTTTTGCACCCCAGCACAGAAGTAATAGTGAACAGTAAACGGTGTGATCTCTCCGCAGAGCGTCCTGACTGACGACATGAGACAACCTTTGCTCCTGATCGCTCTGTCACTGGCAGGTAAAACCATTCCCACTGACACCTTCTCCTCTTCCTCGTTCAAAGCGGCTCACCAAAGTCTCTAAAGTGTATCGGCGGAGTGTGTGCCGTGGCGCGGGAAAAACAGGTCAGGGGGAGGAAGAAGAAGAAGAAGAAGAGCCGCGGTATTCCAAACACGTCTGTAAAACAATTGCATTTCAAGCAGCACGCTGGTTTTAACCTGCGCGGCTGCATTCCGCGCTGTGCGCTGACTGCAGAGCGCCGCGGTGCCTTCAGGGACTCCTCCCAAAGCTCCGACATCACAGCTCTCACCGTCACAGCTCATTCTTTCTATTGAAGTCTATTTATTGACGGGGATGGGCCATACTGGTCGCGTGGTGTTTGTTAGGAACCGACTACAATACAGATACTTTGCAATTATGGGATTGAAAACATTCACAAAACAACACACGATATTTTTGCATAATCGCAGTCCATGACCTGGTTTCTGTGGCATCTTTAGCACAAAGTAATGATGCAAAATAGAAAAAAAAACTCAACAAAACATGATCATAAACGCTAATAGAATTAGTGTGGAGGATACAAGATATGCGGTGAACGGTATATATCTTCTTAAAAATAATCCCATTTAACTGGAATCTTTTGAAAGAAACTGAAGGTAAAAAGCCTGCAATGTGGGTGTCGCGAGGGTTTACTCATGTACAGTTTAAAGGATGAGTCTGCGGATTTGTTGTTTTCTGTAACGCCACCAAATCCCATGAAAGCATCAGATGAATAGATTCCACGACCATGACTTCTCAATGCAGCCAACATTTTGACATGGCTTCCCCCACTGTTGCATCTCAAAAATCAAAACGAGATGCGCTGTGGCGCTACGTGACACACTCCTTAGTCACCGCGAACCTTTGAACATGGACACTGCAGATTATTTTGAGTCGATCCCACATGCATTGCCCTGATTCCATAAATACTTAAGTAGAACACTCAAAGTGCATTAATCCACAGATGAAAATAGTTCATAACAAATGCAGTATTTACTCCTGTCTGAGTAATCACTGTCACCACTCTATACTGAGGTCAGAGGGTAACTGACTAATAAATATCGACTATTACACCACCATCCTCATTAACTGTGGAACTGCGTCTTAGGTCTTTGAAACCTTGCGTAATGTGAACAAAAGTAGGGTATCTATTATTATGGTGTCAATTTTCCCATCCAGTCTTTTCGCCTGTCGCAGACACCCTGGCATTAGACAGTATCAAGGGTACAAAAAAGATGGATCAAGCCACAAAAGATCTACTTTTACTGTCAATGCGGCAAATGAGCATGGAAAATTAGCACCAGGAATGTAAATTATGCTACAATTTGTTCCTTAACTAAGGCTTACCGTTCATGCGTGAAAGATAATAATTAACGTAATAATCGCCAACATTTTCGTGTAATTAAATGCTCGTTTTGTTGCTGTTTATTGGAAATCGATAACAAAGCATTGTGATTCAACATACAAAGCCTTTTCCTGCAGTGTGGCGCCAAAGAGGTAGTTCACATTCCCAGTGACAGATGTTAGTTTGGAGGGAAATTGACTGGACTGTGAGAGCCACTGAAGGAACCTTTAATTTCAGTCAGGAAAAAAGTAAAGGTAAAAAGTTTCTGGCAGTTAGTTCATCTCTAGATCTTGGGTCTCACTGTTTTTGTGCATTTCATCCCTATAATTGCATTAAATATACACTTGAATCCAGAAAAAAGCAGTTAATGCCCTATGTTAATGGTCTGAGGTAAAAGTGGACCAAAAATCTGAATACAGGAAGGGACTTTTCGGGTATCAACACCGTAACAACAAATCATATTTTTCAGCAGTAAAGGAAGTAAATGAAGCCCTGAAAGTTAATGACTTACAGTACGAGCAGTGTTAAAGCATTGTTGGGGCAGATCTTCTGCGGCATTATGTGGACAATATCTCTCGGCAGGAAGTCGTATGTGGCATCCAGAGGGAAAAGGCCATTAACAAAGGACAAAAGACAGACCATTAAGACCTGTCAAAGTGTTGCTCTTTCCTTTAGAGAAACTATAACAAGCTGAGGTGTCGGTGAAGACAATTTCCTCTCAAAAACCGGAGGGAACTGGAGAGGAGGACCCTGCCGCTGCAAGCAGCTCTCCGGGCAATGGCTCAGAGCAGCTGAACAACATCCAAGCAGTTATGTGAATTCGATGAGGAGAAATTCGGTGGGAATGAGTTAAAGTGTTGCGATTGAATGGCAGACTTCGGTGATTAGACTCCATCACCATTCTGTTGCCTCGTGAGCGTAGGAGGAAGGTGGAATCTCCCGGGAGATTAGACACCGTTGGTTGAATGGAGGCAGTACATTGAGATGGATAACTCACAGGGAACTATGCGAGAATGAGACGTGATGCTTCATGTAGATCTCTGACAGATTTCCAGAACCGTGTAAGGTATGGGTGGTTGCGAGGTGGTGGGTTGCTTGAACAAAGACCTCTCGGATGATGGGGATCATCTGGAGCGGTGGGCGGTGATGGGGAGGAGGTGAGTCATGCAATTATAGATTTGAAGGGGAAAAAAAGAACAGTGGAGATGGTGTTAAAAGAACAACATCAGGGATCCGATTGGCTCCAACAACGCTGGCAGAAAGATGATTGGTCAGATTTGTGAAGGCAATGGGGATTTTTATAGTGTGAGGAAGTGATGCAGTCAGATCAGACAAGAATTCCCAAAATACATTTGCAATTTGAGCCGTTGCCAGCACTTCACGCGTGCAAGGTTGGGCTACAGGTTTAACCGGTTGAGTTGTGGCGAGAAAATGTTTATGAAATGGCGACAAAAGGCTTGTCGGGAACCCCTGCAGATCCATTGATATTTGATCCGGTAGTGGTGTATATTTGAGGGATTCATTTTATGTGACAAAATTGTGACTCTTACAATCATTCAGCGGCTGAATTTTAATAAAGTGGACAAACAGGAACACGTCGGCTCTGCCATGCATCCTCATTTCTGTTTATTTTTCTGTGTCTGAGGGGAAAAAGCAACACACCCTGTGATTTTTAATTGGCCACAGAAAAAAAAAACTTGTATGGGAACCTGCATCTCCCAGTTTTTTTTTTTTTTCTTTTCCATTTCATCCTCCCTTGTGTGAAGGCAGTCCAGCGAGACTGATCAGGACCATATTGATTTGAGGCCCTATAATTCATTGGCTCGACCAGTGTTGCATGGTAGCTTTATATGCCAGGAAAAGGTTATTGAAAATTTGTCCTGGGTTACTTCGCCTGAATATGCAACACCGACACATGAGGGACCAGCAAAACACAGAAGGAACATTTTTTCTATCTGTGCGCACACAGGATACAAATGAACAACCTGTCCACAATTGTTAAAAGCCAATGACTTTACATCAGTGTTCTTTGAAAAATTGCCTGATTCTCAAGAAGTGAGACAGCAAATTTCCTTCCCTGGCTTATGTTAAGATGGGCAAACAAGAACACAAAATAGATTTTAAGCTGGGGATCACTTGCAATCCAAAAAAACATGGTGTGAAATCTACAAGGGAGGAAAGAGTGTTTGCCTTAGTAATTGGTTTTCTACCTCTTGAGCCGCACCTGCCTGTACGTCTATTTTGTTCTCTGCAGTGGCAAAAGAAGTAAGATCTTTCACAGGGGTTCTGCTCCCGGTAAGAATTAATGGAAAAATATGCTTTAAATATTAAATGTGAAAATAGCTTGTCTGTGAAGAAGGTTTTCAGGTGTCTTGGTTTGGTGGAACAATAATGATATTAGTTAAAATGCCAAACGCTCCTCAAAGTGCACAACTTCCAGAAGAAAAGCCACACCATGAATTAAGTATTCCCTCAGTGCAAAAACATCGCTCCTCTACGTTTGAGCGATCCACAGATTTGCATTAACTCCTACAGGCCACACCATACAGGGGTCACAGGGAAAATTTTGTATGATTTCCATTGAAGCTCTGAGAGACTGCCTGACATCTTGAGAGGGGGGGGAATCATTCTGACTGTGGAGGGAGCGTGAGGTGAGCCTCAAACAGCCGCGGCTTTCTTGTGAAGGACGGCAAAGTTAAAAAAAAAAAAGCTTGGGAATCCAAA
>CAESWR010000305.1:520802-534755 GCA_903171835.1 Mullus surmuletus
CGATATACCTATATTGACGATAATCGTAGTATTAAAAAAAAAAAATGTCAATATCGTGTTCAAAATGCGCATTGTGTAAATGATCCAGTGCCACTTGAAAACAGCCTACTATTTGTATGCAGTTGTACAGTTACTGTTTTCATATTGTCTTTATACCACCTTAGACAGGTATTAGGAAAAATCCTATCAATTTCATTTTTTGTACAATTATATACATTTTTGTGATATCGTGATTATATTGTTATCTAGACTTTTATTGCCAATGATAATTGTGGAGTGACAATCTGATATCATGACATGACATTAGTATTAATGATCTTTTCTTTGTCCACTTGGCGTCTTCTTTTCAGCCCTCTTCTCTGCCGACGTACTGGCGCAGGAGCCGGTGCAGATCCAGTTCGTGACCGACCCGGTGCTGGTTCAGACGGGCGTCGAGGTCGTGTTCGCGGTGATCACGGTGCCCCAGATCCTCTCCATGACATGGCTGTACCAAGGCGTGGCCCTGGGTGTGTGGGCCGGGGGAAACCCGACGTTGAACCAGGTGCCGCAGTTCGAGGGCCGGGTCACCATCACCTCCACCCAGCTCCGCATTGCAAGCGCCCAGCTCCGGGACGTGGGGAACTATACCGTGGAGGTGATCCCCCTCGCCTCGACGGGCCTCAACAGTAACTCCAGATCGATACAGCTGAGGGTGTTCGGTGAGAGATGAAGAGCGTCTACTATGTGTGTGCTTGTGTGTGTTCACTTAGGAAAGGGGGCAAATGAGAAGGTGGGAAGGGTGGCGGAGTGTGTCGGAGAGGGAGGTTTTTCAGAGAAGTGATCGTGTTAAGGAGGGAATGAAAGGGAGTAAAGAGAAAAGAGGGAGGATTTGGGGACTAAGAGAATTAGTCTGGGAGGTATAATGAAATTAGTGACCCATTGTAGGCGAGGTAAAATTAATGAAAAAGGAGGAGGGGATGAAACAAGCTCAAGGCTTTATGCATAATTAAAACTTATTTGATATGCAGTACTCATGCTCTTAGATGTGTAATACTGTAGCAGTGTAACTATAGCGTTGCATTTACATACAGTACATACGCTATTTGCATTTATTTGCATTCAGAGCTTTAATGCACCCTGCACGTCTGAGTGTCTCTTTCATTTCGATCCGCCCACGCCGGATGGATGACGTCCGGTCTCGCTCGTCCCCCGTTATCGCTGGTGCTAATGGACTGACGGGGGTGACCAGATTGTTAGAAGCGCCAGTCTATTATCGCAGAGAGGTCGCGTCCCGCTAAAAATCTGCAGTGGCAAGTTCACGCCACCGAGGAGCCGGCGTCCTTGAGCACGACTCAGCCTCCTACGTCGTCGCTCCCGGGGAGCAACGAGGGCGAGCAGAAATCCTGGAATGCGAAACGCGTTGACTCACAAGTCTGCCAAACAAAAAAGCAAAAAAGCAAAAAGAAAAATGCAAGAGCTGTGAAATGAGTGCGTTGATGTTTTTGTTTGTTTGCTCTTGCTGTCGCATCTCTTAGTCAGAGCCTCCTCTGTCCTCCCCCTCGTCTCCCTCTCCAATTATTTAACTTAGGCCGCCCGCCAAGAGCCATCGCGGCTACCACTCATACCGTCTGCCCCCTTATTCACCATCTGTGCCTCTATCTGATTCCTGTCCCTTCTCAGCTCTCACTTGCTTTGATTACAACAAATTATCCTCAACAGAAACATAAAACTGGCCGTCATTGTTCTGTCACTCCAGCATTTCAATGAAGCTCTCACACTGTTGTTCTCAACCTATACGCTGTTAAAGAAATCTCTTTGGAGTCATTTTTTTTTTTTTTTTCTCGCTCTTCCCGAAGATGCCGTGGCGGGGGTGAGTCTTTTCGTGCCGTCTGTGGCGGTGGAGGGGAGGAATCTCTCCCTGAGCTGCACGTGGACATCTGGAACGGACACCTCGGTGCAGTGGGGCAAAGGAGGCGCGGCCGTCACCGCCGACTCCAGGATCACCATCTCAGGGGGCTCGCTGGTCATCAACCCCGCCAGACGGGGTGACGCCGGAGACTACACCTGCACCGTCAGCAACCCCGTCAGCGCCCAAACTGCCACGCAGAGCCTCACCGTCTACTGTGAGCGAGCGCCGGGCGGGAAGCGTGCGAGCTAATCGGAAGCAGCAGCTGCAAATCGCTGTAGCTTACCTGTTTATCCGCGTGGCTTCCTCCTAAGCTTCACGCGCTGCTTTCTCATTTGTTTTGATCGCACTCTTAATTCTTTTTCGACAGTGTCATAGATTCTTCCAACACATGCGATCATCCCTCGCTAACCGTCATTATTTGATTAATTTTTTTTCAACCAAATCACAATGTAACCCTTTTGGACATTTTCTTTTAAACTTTATGGAGCTGAAAATGCTGGCACTGCCTTTTTTTTTGTCAGCAAACAGTCAAAAACGTTTATAATTGTGTAATTTACAAGGACTACAGCTTTGCACATCAGAACCTCATAAACCTGTTTTGGCCTAATGTACCTTGAAATTAAAGTCAAGGTACACATTAAAGGGTAGTTTTTAGCCTCTTTGCAAGATTGTGAGTGCAAAATACAAGAACAACCCCCCAAAAACCCGGTGTCTAGTTGAGAGATGCTTATTCAAGAGCAGCTGTTTCGATTTGTGCTTCAGCACCCTGTCAGAAAATGCACCGCCTTCTCAATAGATTTGTAAGACAGCGGCGGGATCAAAGTGCTTTGGCCAGATTTTTAATCCAGAAATCAACCGAATCGATATGCAGGTCTCTCTCGTTGCACCTTGTGAACCAGGCGTTTGTGATGTCCCTAATGCTGTCCTCTGTTCATCACGAAACCAGATGGCCCTGACACCCCTGTGCTGACCAAGGACACGCCTAAAGAGTGTGTAGGCGGAGGCGATGTTTTAGTGGGACAGACGGTGCGACTCACCTGTATGTCTGACTCGCTCCCCCCTGCCCTTTTCTCGTGGACACGCGACGGGCAGGCGGTCGCGTCCGGCCAGCCTGACAGCGGGGTGCTCAGCCTTCAGACTTTCTCGTCTAATGAGAGCGGCCGCTACGTCTGCGCGGCCCGGAACGCCATCACAGGCGGCACGTCGGAGCAGGGGACAGACTTGGCTGTCGTAGGTGAGTTATGCCGGACGCTGACCTCTCCGTGACTGATAATGATGACGGTTGGTTTTGGACCCCGTCCCTGTATCTGTCTTCGCGACAGAGTGTGTCCTGGGAGATTGATCTAGAGAGAATGTGTTCAAAGTCATTCAGTGACTTTCACACGCACGCACGCACACACACAAGCACACCCTCTGCTCTCCCTTTTATTTTCATTTCTCCCTCATTCTCCATTACTCTGACATTCTTTTTTTAGAACCCCCCTCCCGCCCCTGTCTCTCCTCCTTTTTTTATTTTCCTCCTCAAGTCTGTCACTGCAGACTCATTATCTTTATTAATTCTCCTCGCTTGACACCATTCTTTATTTTTCAGACACATGTCTCAGTGGCGGGGAAGTGGCAGGGATTGTGATTGGCTGTTTTCTGCTCCTTCTGATCATCATACTCCTCATCGTGTGCCTCGTGCTAAAATGCCGGGGTAAGTCTGCGTGCGCAATCTTGGACATTTATTGGTCTGTTTTTTATCGTTATGCGTTGCGACACTGTGAAATGATCTGTGGCAGTCCAGTATGCGCCTTAATGAAGTAATTTCTATAATTACAGCTCAGGAGAGACAAAGGGATACTGTTGTTGTGCGGAAGACCAACGTAAATGCTCAAGTAAGCCATTTTAAAGTTTACATATGATTGCGTATTGATTTTGTCTTTATATCGTCCATGTGATGGTGCTAAAGGGCTTCTCACAAATTAACCCCCCCCTCTATCTTTCTTTTGCTGTCTCTTCCCTCCTGCCTCTCATTTTTCATCTGCTCCCATTAAGCTTCCAGATCCACAACCTAATGGTGCAAGAGATTTGGGCCAAGGTCTCAATCCCCCCCTCTATCACTTAAATACGCACACACGCCACCCTCACAACATGTACACGGCCCCACGCGAAGGAGGCGGTGGCGTCGACAGCCGGCATACGCCGCGGACAAACGGCTCTGACGCACACAGACGCAATGGTCGCGCACACAGCGACAGGCTCCCGCCCAGTGCTGCGCAGAACATTCATTCATTCCCACACAACGGCGTCGACAACCCGGCGTTTGCGCACACCGATGCGCAGAACGCAGGACCAACCGCGAACACGCTCCAGCAAAATCCCAACATCGTCATCCAGGCCGGCAACGCTCAGGGCAACACCTTGCCCCCGGAGGTCCGCGTCAGCCTCAATCCACAGAGCACACAGCAAAATAACAACGCTCAAATGCCTACCATTCACGTCAGTCTGAATTCGTACCCGCCCAATGGCCAACAGCTTCAGCCCGCTAACTCGTTTCCCCTCACCAATACGGTCAATAATAACGCTTCGCAAACCCAACAAACACCAACGGACGCAGTGCAGTCAACTCTCAGGATGCAACATGGGCAGTCCTATCCTAGTAACACCCACCTGAATGGTCACACAGAAGCGGGTCATGAGGAGTTAATACCGACTGGATACACACACCACAACGCAAACAACACACCTCGGTCAAATGCAAATCGATCGTCCCACCAGCCAGACCCCGAGCCCCATCGCAGGTCTGACAGACACTTGCGCAGACATGATCCAGACGCCGACTCCTCAGCTCGACAGATGCCGTGGGATCTCCTCCGGGGGACGCCGGCGTACCCCAGTGGCACCCTTCAAAGAAGACAGACAGCTGAGGTATTCTCTGACACCACAGACTACACTACAGACTACACTGCCCATCCCCCCACGCACCAGGCTAGACCACCTAACAGATCACAGCCTCGCCCTCAGAGTCAAGCAACTTCCCGGGGCAGAGACAGAGAGCGCCAAAGAAATGACGCTCAATCGGAGGAGCGACGGGAGAGAAGCCGCTCAGGCGATCTCCGAGTCCCAAGCGGTCTTCGGTTGCCGCGGCTTGAGCCCGCCCGCCTCACACAACGGAGCACTCACACACAAACGGAGAGGGCTCAGCAAGACATCAGAGGTCCCTCTGCCCTCAGGCAGGAAACCGCACACGGCGGTAACCCTCAGGCGCTGCCTCTCATGAGCCAGCCGGCCGCCGTCAGTCGCTCGGCTGTGGCACAAGGACCCGCAACACAACAGGGGGCGAAAAGACCGCAGGGTGCAGACACGAGAGCTTTGGTCGATCCTAATCACCTTCCGCATGCACACATGGCCCAGCCGCGCGGAACAGCACTGACCCACACATCGCCACAAGGCCTGGGCACACACACACAGCCGGTTATACACGGTG
The DNA here is from genome assembly GCA_903171835.1 of Mullus surmuletus. NCBI lineage: Eukaryota > Metazoa > Chordata > Actinopteri > Syngnathiformes > Mullidae > Mullus > Mullus surmuletus. Next base: position 526,160 of record CAESWR010000305.1, read on the forward strand.
CCAACGGAGCTCGCCAAGTAGGCACCGCTCCAGTCCAATACCCATCTTCCCAGCCGAATCCCAGTAATCTCACCCAGGAAGCACTTGCAGCACACACTCAGAGGGCTCAGACGTTTGACAACCGCAAACAGCAGACCCAGGCCGCCTTGCTTCACCCGGGGCCACAGGCTCAAGCTCTGGAGCAGCAACCGCCACCGCCTCCTCCTGTTATCCCCCTCGCACAGTTCCACACCCTCCCCAAGGAGCGCTCTCAGCACAAATCCCCACACAGAGGCCCTCATCCCCCCAGACCCCCCGTCAACATACCTGTGGCGCAGCGACCCCTACAAGTACAAGTGCAGCGGCCAAACACGCAGCAGCATCCCACCAGGGTGCACGCCAGCCATCATCACCATGCTGCACACAGGCATGCCCATACCCGAGGACATCCCGGGCATCCTGCCCACTTCACCCACCCACGGCAGGTGAGTGAGGATGAACACGATGGATTGAAACTGCATCCAACCGATATCAATTGTTTATTCATGGTGCAGCTTTCCAGCACATGGTGCACTCACTACTGCCATATCTTGCCATGCTTCCTGTGTACTCCGAATGTTAAAGTCCTGCAGTGTTTCGTAGACAGTTTGCAGTCGTGTCTGTTTGTGTGGATTTCTTGAACGCAGCCTGACAGCACCTTTAAGTGGATGTTGCGGTTGATGATTGAAAGTCTCCCCGATGCTATAAGAATCCCTGTGACACCGTGGCAGTTTTGAAACCTAGCATTCTATGTCAGAGGTTCTGCTTCTTCTTCTGCATGACATGCTGACAATGACGGGCTTGTTGTGTCTCTCCAGCAACAGGCTCACGGAGGGAGACCAAGATGATGACAGATGTCGGCAGACAACAAGCCAAAACTGTCCTGCACCCACTGACACAAACAAACAGATGACAGACTTGATCCAATAAAGCACCGAGCGAGACTGACTGCACAAGGTTCCGCACTCAAAAAAAGCTGTCATAACCTGGCGCCTTTCTCCAAAAGTCAGTTTTTTTCCTTTAAATATTAAGTGAATGCATCTTTCATTGAGGAGTTGGAAAACCTATGGACAGGCCAACATTATTGGCCAAAAAAAGCCCCCATTTACCCTTTTTAAGATTGGCACTAGAATTTATTAAATTAACTGATGAAATATAGTGATGGTATCTTTCAGCTCCCGCTCCAAACACTTGTGCTGCTCCCCAGGCCCACATGCATTATAGCGTTTTGATCTGGGAAGCAGCGGTCATGCATCAAACTTTGCCAAGGGTCTCCTTAGAGTAGACAAGTTCAGTGATCCATAGCTCCGGACCAGGCTTACATCATCCCGTCCATTCATCATCAGAGCTGAACAATACCTTGACTAAAAGTACTTGAGGATTTCCTATGAATATATCTGACACTCGAGGATCTACTGGTGGCAGCTTGTGTCGGAGATGGACCCGGCCCCTGGGAGCAGTGACAGTTTTGAAAGAATGAATTAGCTACAGGGGTGTTCTCCGTGTACTCGGAACTATTTATTTTGTGCCTTCTGTTTACAGATGCCTCTCATGACACTTCTCAATTAAAGGGATTCGCCTCAGCGGCGCTTGGAAGTAATGCTCAGCTAACTATGAAGGGGATCCAGAGAATGGATGGGTGCTTATTAATTGAATGCTTTTATGTGACTTAAATGAGTTGGAAAATAATCACACCCGTGCTTGAATGAGGTCAGCACAAAGACCGAAGCAGCCACGCTTTTTCTGCTGAAAAAGCAGAGAGTAACAATTTACTGTCTGTGCTGGGTCAAGGATGGCACATTAAAAATGATGGAATGTTATTATTACCTTAACACATTATGTATTTATTGATTTAGAATGCTTTTTAACTCAGGGATGTTGTAGCAGAATACATTTTTTAGCTTGCACAGACTGATTAGTTGTCAAGTGTGCCAAAAAAGTGAATTGAAACTAACACTAATATTTTTCCAAAAAATCCAAGGAACACAGTGTTTGCCAAACCTGTTATACCCGATTCCTCTGTGCCATAACTTACACTGTTGTACAAAGAAAATTCAATGAGTTCCACAGTGGGACTGGATGATGCTGATGATGACCATAAAAGCACTTTGGTTTAGTGACAGTCTGACACATATGGTCCCGTTGTAAACATTCTCCAGTCACGTCTCAAATGTGCCATTTAATGCTTGTCTGAGAGTTTTCTAAAACCTACAGTACCCTGGAAATTATTTAGCCTTTGTGCAAAAATGAAAGTGTGTTTGTGACCTCTTTTTATGGCCTCTGTGGGAACAAAATTAGGTAGTGGAGCAGTCTGGTCACCAGAATAAAACGTTGACATTGTATTTTCCGCACGAACCACAGATCCGTATAATGTCAGCGTTTCTGAAGCAAGAAAATATTCCTTCACCACGTTTTCTCGATGTTGGTTTTCAACCAGTAGTGAGTGACCTTGACGAAAGCTGTAGTCGTATTCCAAGTCTAAACCAAAGCTCACCTTAACAACCAAATAAAACAAGCACACAAACAAAAAAATCAATCAAAAAATATCAAGAGCGCTCCAGATGGGTTAGAGAAATTGGTAGGTTATATGAGACAGACTAGCATTATTGGTTTTCGCCTTGTGTGGGGATTAGCTGACAACAGGAGAAACGCAATATAATAGCTTCATTCTTTGATATCAATGTGTGAAAGTTGAAAACAAACACAAACAATGCACCTTTCATCTGCCGGCTTCCGGCAAACATCTGGAGAAATATATACTGTTTTTTTCTTTTTTTCAGAGTGAATACTTGTAAATAGTTTATAAAGATGCTGCATTTGTACAGTATTTATCTTTGCTCCATTTGCTTTATGAATTGTTTCTGAGATCCCGTTTTAACAATAACAATAAAAAGTTACTGCTGTGTGTCCTTACACATATGGAGTCTATTTCAAATTCTACACATTCACAGTCCTATTTCGGTTATTGCTCAACTGTTCACAGGCGGAATGCCGCACAGAGGAATTTATGAAACCTCTACTTTCAAAATGAACACCATCTTGCATACACTGGAATCTTTTGATTTTCGGCACAATGTTCCCTCATACATGTTGACAGGCGCATCAGGCCACAAAAGCGCCTATTTATTCTGGCGTTCGTCTGAATTACAGAGCTGTTTGTAGTCTGAGCATATTTCTGCTCACTGTCTATAGTGCTAATTATGCAAGCGTGGTGCCTGTGTGCGCCGAGTGCTGTTGTTGATTCTCCTCAGATAAATCTGTTCCTTTGGCTTGTTGCGGAGGTGCAGAGGGTGTGTTTGGATCACAGCTCCATCAGTCTCCCTATCCCCTGCTCCCACTTGTACGTCACCTCTGATGAACAGGCCTGCTGCTCACTATTGAAGACACTTCACGGTAGTCTAGCACTGTAATGAGTGGAGATGGAGTGCATTTGAGTACCTGGGTACTAGGAAAGGTTACGGCATCACCTAGCAGTGCCACATGAAAGCAGTGATTTATGAAAAGTTTGCAGCAGTTTAACAAATGCAGTACTTCGTATACCGCGTTGCGTGGTGCTGACTTTGGAGTGAAGTGTGTTGTTTATGGCCTAAACAATTGAAATTACAAGACACAAATGCTGATGTTGCCACCTTCCCTGGGTCAATTTGCATGTAAATCTGCTTGTGTTGTTTTAGTAACCTGATTTACTGTGATTTACTGTGACCGCCACAAGTAATTGCAATTGTTTACGCATCCCTTTGGAGGCATAAATTATAGGCAAGCGACGACAATCATGTGTTGTGTGCAATGGGCATTTCCCCCCCCCCTCTTCTAGGTCTTTAATTGACAAATGCTTTTGGTGTGTCTGTGTGTGTGTATGTATTTGTGAGCGGGGAGCTTTCCCGACTTGAGCGTGTCGATTTTTCTCAGGAGGTTCCAGTGGATTTACGGGAAAAACTTAATACTGCAAGATGGCCAATATAATCCTAATCCAATTTTGAGTGTGATTTTCAGGGGGGCTCAGCAGCCATACATGTTTGTGTAAATGTGATGGCGGTATCCAGTTTGAAATGGCTTAGGAGGTGTCTTGAGATATGGACAGAATGAAGTCAAATAATGAAGATCTCCAAGTGTGGTTGTGTGACAGTTCCTTCATTTTCTGATCATTGCAGTGGTTTTCTGCGCCACCAGGGGGAAAAGAAAGCGGTCTGGCATAATATCCAAGTCCATATCATCAAACAGCCTTTTGAGATCCACGTGTCCATCCTTGCCAAGTGTCCTTGAGTCACAAAAAAAAACAAAAAAAACACTGATCGCCTGCTATAAACGCTCTGAGAGCTGTCACGTTTCACTGTGACCCCATTCAGCACAACGCCACGTGAATATGTGCCTGAGAGGGATATAAAACGAAACAAATGTGTGATCTTTGCACAATATGGCAGCAGAAAAAAAGCCTCCAAAAACCTCAACATTTCAGAGCCTGGCAGCCTGACCCTGAATTTATAGCTTTGCCACGACCATCTATCCGGCCAAAATGTCCTTGAGCGGGACATTGAGTCGCAAACAGTCCACTAACTGTAAATGGCTGTGGATAGAGGTGTCTAAAATGTAAATCATAAGCCGAAAACCGCATCGTGGCAACTCCATTCCTCATCATCCCACAAGAGGGAGCCATGTGTGGGGATTTCTGAGGTTATCTATTGATCACTTTAAACTATTTTTCCTCCTCGGGGCCCGCACCATCTGTGCAACTGTGATGGTGGGTGCCGAAATTAAAATACAAGCCATAGGCAAAGTTAATCTTGTCTGTAGTCCAGCACACACACATACACACGAAAAACACAAGGCGAAATATATAAATAACAATAACGAAGGGAGGGTGGTGGGGCACGGGAAGCAGCACAGAAATCCTCAGTTGTCACGGGCGTGTTTATGGATGTTTAAAGGTGAACGGTTGCCTCTGGGGATACATATCAAACACAATGCCTTCAAAGGCCTTTGTGTTTTTTTATCGTAATCTTTTGTTGATTCCATCGACTGTATCATGTTGTTATTAATACTTGTACAATGCTTTTCTTCTTCAACCAAGACAGACGCGGTCCGTGGAGATTTTCAGTAAAATAAATCACATCCAAAGGAGTCATTGTAGAAATTCAACAATTTGAGGCTTCCTTTGGTGGAGATTGGATATTCTCTGTGGCATTGAATACAACAATGATAAAAGATCCTTCTTTTTCTGTCACAACACCATTTCAGAGTAAAGGGCACTTGGAGAGCATGTGCCTCTGCCAAGGCTGACAGACCACTCTTCTATCATTTGGCCTGTTGGAAACTCAAATTTGAGTTGTCACACTACCCACTGATCTTTCAGCACTTCCTATGAAAGAAAGAAATGAATTCCTGAATCTTCATAAAAATTGTTGAAATCTGCAGCAAAGCTTTTGAGATATCCATCTAGTAGGAAAACAAACCGCACGGAAAATGTTACCAGCTCGGCCAGGTTATTTGTGACACGGAGCGCAGTGGGCCGCTCGAGCGAAACCACTAAAAATGAACCAGGCAAACAGCAAACTTCACACCTCTTAAAATACGCCTTAAGTCAACACGTACGGAATGTCATACAGGAAATGCAACTTCATACTTCACACCACTGCTCAACATAATGTTTCTGCAAGTTCCCTTCTATGTAGATAGTTTCATAATTAAGCGTCGCATTACAATGGAAATCTAAACTCAGCGGAAACCAGAGAATGATGAGGGTACAAAACGGAACAGATGCGCCGGTTGACGTAAATATGTAGGCCGGGAGTGCACAGAAACAGCAGCGTCACACATGCAGCTCCGTGCTCCGTTTGGTGCTTTTGGGTCCACTATCAGTGCACTGCAGCTCTGTTTTTCGTATTCTCCTCGTGACACGAACAGATTAATTTCATAACTCTGGCGACGGCTTAACATAGACATAGCATTTCTGGAGGGAATTAAAGTTGTCACGGAGATGATCCATGTGAAAAACATGACGATGGGTTATCCAACTCTGTTAGATACGAGTGAGCTGTGGGTCTCAGAGTGACTGGTCCTATAATTGGAATCAGGGTGATCAGGTTAACAATGAATATAGAAAAGGGAGCCAATATTGAATATGGGCATTCATTCCTTTAAGCCTACGCTGTCTCGTTCAAAGTAATGTATGAATCTATTTCAGTTCAATATAGTTCAACTCAGTTTTATTCGAATAGCGACAATTCACAAGTTATCTCAGGGCACTTACATAGAGCAAGGCCCCTTTCTACGAAGCAAGTTCAACTCAGCAAATTAGTCTTTCAGTTACCTCGCTTCACTTGAATAATAAGCTGAATAACTGCAATCACGCTAAACGGTCTTATAACGGTGGTCACTAAAAGGATAGGTCAGATTTTTTGACATGAAATTGTGTGAGATCCTCACCATCGGTGCCGGTCATCAGAAGTGACTTTTCTCCCACTGCGTCCGGTGAGCAGAGTTCTGGTCCGGGTTCCATGTTGTTGCTAATTGCTGGATTCACTCAGATTTGTATTTGGCTCCAAAAAACAACATGCGTTCAAAGAAGTGACACTGATGGTGAGGATCTCATACAACTTCATGTCAAAAAATCCAAACTATCCCTTTAAGTAGATCGAGGTTTGCTATGAGTGCATGCACATATAGAGGGCCGGGTTTGCCACATCCGACCATCACAAACATGGACAAAGCCACATATTTCTCCAACGAAGAGCAGGAGCTCATTGTGAGAAAATTATTGTGTTTAAAACAAATTAAAACATATCGAAATTGGAAAAATAACACAATTGCTGCTGCAAAGGCCCCGCAAAGAATGGTGGCAGAACTTCGCTTTCAACCAAATGCATTAGTTCATCAGACCTATGATTATGAGGAGGGGCAGTGATATCTTGTATCGGCAATCAGATATGGTAATTCTCTTAAACTGCCATGTTGCTCAGATGTAAAGTTGGTCATCGGCAAATGTCAGGGGGGTTTGATGGTCCCTGAACAGTTTTGCGTGTCGGAGTGACCCTCGAACCAGAGTCCTGAGTGGTCCACTTTCAGAGACCCGCAACCGGCCGTACACCCACAGTACAGCAGCAGACCCGCCCGGTCACCCGTGATTAGGTAAAGATGAAATCCGTACCCACCCAGGCCACAAAAACGGTTTAGGGCCCTTCGGCAGAGCGGGGGCGATGCTGCTCGATGTCTGTACCCTATTCTCATGAGTTTTGTGGTCTCGCGGGGCAGAGACGCAAAATACAGACGGCGCAAAATCCAGTGCTAATGATTGAAGCATGTGGGTCAAATTAGTAAATGATAATATTGCACATATTTTCATGGATAATCTTTTGCGAGCTACAATACTGTTTTGATTCATCTGCTACCCGCCCATATGTAATTAATTACCCGCACATGAATCTGCCCTTGAAATTCCAGAACAATTAAAACCCGCTCCAACATCAACTGGATCTTTTTAAGAACAGTGACACCATTTTCCAAGACAGCTGATTGATTGTATACCCGGTGACCTCAATATGGAACAGAACCTGCTCCGAGGCAGGTTAACCAAGTTACCACTGTGGCTCACCACATTAAGAAGTGAACCACCGTCGTAGAACCGAAAAGCCCAGATTTACCCTGAGGCATAAATCCTGCTTCGTAGAACAGGTCTCTGGTCTCCAGTACGACAAGACGTCCCCTATCGATCACAACATCTTCTATGTGTACTCTATTTCTCAGGAACAAAACAACATTGGAATTGTTCTGCTTTTTTGGTGTTGACTGGAAGGTAAAATTCGTGGCACTCAAAACATTTTCAGCACACCAACAGGATGGAGGGCGAAGCTTTTGATCCGCAAACCAGCTTTGACGCCCACCTGTCGCTTGCTCCGAGAAAGACTGCGATCTTTACTAGAAGTAGCTGAAACACGCCGCCTCTGGGCTGCCCCTCGCCTCGTTATCATCTCTCGAGGAACAAAGCCGAATAAGAAGAACGAAAGAAGGGGAGCTAGCTTGTTAAAACGTCTCATCAAGTGTCGCTTTAATGGCTGACAACATAAACACGACGGCAGAGCCTTTTAGAGCCAGGGCACCGAAGGCAGCCCAATTAACCGAGCCGTGCACCTTTTAAATAGAGACCAACTTTACCCCTGCGTACGTACCCCAGCCCGCGGATCAGAGCATGATTCTGCAGCCACGGGTGTGTGAGGACGAGCTAACTCCGGGTAAAAAAAAAAAACGGCACAAGTGCTCCTGCTGCCGATAATTACACCGAATTGTTAATATCGCTTTGCTGTATCCATCAGTTCAGCAAGTCGGGGTGAGGTCGTGTGCTGAATGAGGCAGCGGGCGCCTCATTAACCAGGCACACATCTTTCTGTCCTACATGGCACGTCGGCATTGAAGATCCGCACAGCCTTTGATCAGCGAGCTGTCAGCGGAGCTTTTAATACCCCGGCGGACAGACTCCGCTATTAGCTTGACTCATATTTGTGTGACACTGGCTGGATAGATTTCATTCACTCCCTTTGACTGGTTTAAGCTACTGGCCTACTTTCCTCCGTGCAAGTAGCAAAAA
>CAESWR010000305.1:534769-548258 GCA_903171835.1 Mullus surmuletus
GGCTCTGGAGGTGTTTATGGGGATGCTACAGATGTGACTCCGTAAAAAAAAAGATGCGCGCGTGGACAGCAGCTGAACGATGAACATCGGCGCAGCTGCGAGACGAGTGCGGACGCAATACGGGTTTAATGCCACTCTTCTTTAAGTGCTCTATCCGCACTCCGCGTCGAGAGAATATGCATCTCCAACGCGAGCGATTGTGCACTTCAAACGCTCGCTTTCAGCCGATGTGGCCGTTTAGGTCGGGTTCATGTTTGTGAAAGCTGTGCTCTAGCGCGAGTGTTGTGTTAGGTGAGATGTCGACGTTGCCCTACTTATTTGGGCTCAGCCTGACTACTTTGAGAAGTCTAAATATATCCTTAACACCCACCCGGAAGGAATTTGTAATGTGATTTGAGTTGATTGACAGATGAGTAAACTGTAATGAAGTAATCTCAGTTTCAGCAGTTCATTAAACATGTCTGAGAGTAGATTCCAGTCGGGTCAAAAATATTTGCATAGCTGTTAGACAGAATTTGAGTCAAAAATGGCCCGGAGGTTTTGAGTGTGATGAATAAAGTATGCAAAGTGAAAGATTCATGATGATCTCCAATATTATGTTCAACCGCTAAAAAATACACAAACTTAAAGGGAACGCCCAGGCCTCCTAAATGAACTGTGAAACTTCGTCTGTCAATAGCTGAGAAAACTTACCAGCCAAATAATATTTACTATTGTATTTCAGTTTGCATTTTACTGACATACATCAAAGAAAAAAAAGATCAGTATGACTTTTGCAGGAAGAAGGTGTTGTGTATTTGCACACTGTGCACGTCAGGCGACCATAGTTAGACCATTATGACCTGGATCAGCTTTGTCTGTTGACTATGTCGCCCAGTTTGTCTACAGAGAACACATGTTGACATAAAAGTCTGTGTGAACTTGTCACTCGTGCGCTGGTGATTATATTCTTTTAATGAAGTGTTTTCCTCGTGCAGTGAGTACACTTCCCCTCACCATAACAACAGAGCAAACTCCATCTGCTGAACCAAGGCCCGGAGAGATTTTTTTTTTTGTCCAATTAAACTGTGACGTGAGGCTCGACTAAAAACACTATATCTGATTTCTGTCTCCAGTGTGTGTGTGTGTGTGTGTGTGGGGGGGGGGGGCACTACACAAAACTTGCTAAGGGGTACATTCATATTTATTATACAGGGTTAGAAACGTGACATTATTAAAAACTGAAGTCAAAACGCGCAACAGCACGTTGAGCTTTTAATGAGCGATCCATGACACTGAATTCATTGAATTCATCAAGGTGCACATCATCTTAACCTTGATGGTGTGTTGATGCTGCCTATACTAAACAGCCGCCCAAACCAAAACGAACTGGGTGGTGAATCAGTATTATGCGATAAAGAACAAATGATTACTTGATCACCCGCAGAAGCTGAAAAAAATAATTCATTTACTGCTCCAGTCACTTTAAAAAGAAAAAGGCCAATCATCTGCTATTTTGGATTTTCATTAGTGTGAACCCTCGATGGGATTGGGTTATTTCTTCTGGATTTCAGTAACGAACGTTTAATCACAAAAAGAAACTGCAGCCAAACAAGCATTAATCTTGGACCTTAACAACACTATTTTGTTGTTACTTGTCTTTTTTTTCTTTTTCTTGCTCTTTCCCTGGGGATTTTGTAGCGAAATGTTGCCCATAGAATCCTCAAATATCTTCAAAATGCCACAGCCGGACCATGTGACCTCATGTTAAGCAGGCCTTTCGGGGCATTAACAGTGACATTTACAACATGTTGGGCAGGGTTCACTTAAATAAAAATTACTTACTATCATAACTTTTGAAAAGCTTTTTGATAAGGACAACATTTTCCAAAAGATGTTGAAGGTCTTGAAAGGAAATGACATTTTTGCTGACCTAAAGTGCTGTTTATCCTATCAGCCCTTTACGTGCCTTTGAGGAATAAGCTGAGTGAGCAGAAACACCTCAGTGCTAGAAACACTGCAATGTGCATTATTTTCTTTCTGCAGTGGCAGTGATTTAAGTCCCACACTTGGTACTAATTTCTATTACAGGTAACGCTGAGAATATATTCGACCCTGCCATTGCTAATGCGGAAACTTCTGAGTCCTATATATATAAATATATATTAGATTTATTTCTTTATAAAACCCCAGAAAACATTTACACAGCCAGCCTCTGAACACTGGGATCCTTCACAATGACGCTATTTAGATTTTTTTCCACATGAACTATTCCTGTATTTATCCTCCTTTTGCTGCTTGTTCTCACAGGTTGGAAGCAGACTGTCTTCATTTACACAGCGATGCATTGCACATCAAGCGTTTCTGCGTGATTACAGTTGAGAATAGCTAATTGAGGAGAATGTGCTTGTTTGCTCAATATCGAAAAACACCCACAAGGTTTTTGGGGACGATTGCTCAGTCAAAATTTTGTGATGTCAAAATGAAACGCTGCTTAATTTTGAAGTCAGTTCAAAATTTCTGTTTTGATTTGCTCTTATCAGTGACAGAGTCAGACATCTGTTTCCAATGAAAATCCCAGAAACACACAGACACACACCCTCACACACACACGCGCACACACACAAACATTTCCCCGAAAGTGAAATCAGTTTATCCCGCCCCCTGCTGGCTCGCTGCAATACAAATGATTGGGGCATGAGTGGATGGGATGGAATAAATAGATAAATAATTAGATAAATGAATCAAATGAATGGATGAATGAAAGACATTTTTCTTATCAGGTTTTTCATTCACTTTGGTTTTATTTATTTCCGCCATGGAATTTCTGCTTTTGCTTTTTATTAGCTAGCTGCCTCACAAATGAGGGAGAAATATTTGGGATACTTTCCCCAGGAAACCTCTTGTTTTGGAGGCGTGCAGTTGTGCGTTCAAAAAGAATGTGTGGATGTGATTTCATCATCAACAGCTCCTCTGTGTAAAAAACAACAGTTTGGACGTGTAGCAGAGATTTGCTGAGCCCTACGTGACCCCCGTATCTCCAGTGCTAGTTTCAAACTGTAAAATATTGCTTGTTTTGCGGTAAATATGAAAACGATGACTTCAACTCCCGCTTCTACCGCTGACATGCCATTGTTTACATCCTGGAGTGGATAAAGAGGCTGGCATTGTCAGGCGAGAATGTATCCAGATGGCTTCATTACTGTACAGCAGGAGAGAGCGGACATGCACCGTCCATCTTTACGTACCGTCTGGTGACGCTTGACCTCCTCGAAATGGCCACCGGATTGCGGCTGTGTAAATAGGCAACTGTCTCCTCAGTCATAAAGAATAATTATATTTTCTGCCTAATTGGAAAAACTCAACTGTGGTTTTGAAGCAGGTAGCTGAATATGATGATGGTGAAAATGGATGTATAATGGAAATCATATTACGTCTTCTAAAAAAGAGGAGGGAAACCCTAAGTTTTGCACAAAATCACCCTCTATGATGAAACCTTTGTCTGCTCACCTTTTTTCCCCTGCACTTTCTTGTAAGAGAGGTAATCAAGAAGAGCAATTATCGGTGTTAAAGCTATTATTTTAGAGAGGGGTGTTGCCGTTAGGTCACTGGCGGCCAACTTCTCGCCTAAAGCTCCCTAAATGTTAGCAAATGTTCCCTCGGTGATCGTTAAAATTTAATCTCACCTTAGCATGGAGGCGCAGTCGCTCCTGTTTCGCCGCTAATGCGTTAAAGCGGCGCATTCTGTAAATCTATTGAGCGGATTCACTGCCTAATTACAAGAGTAGCGACATTCAAGTCTCATCGACCTCCGCGGATGGGCGTGATGCCTGCCGTCTCGTGGCGCTGGTCCAATTGGGAGCTCCTTTTATCTCGCCAATCACCCACTGTTTGACTAAACCATTGATCCAGTTCGCTTTTTTTTTTTGGAGCCTAAATGAGATGCATTTTAAGTGCTATGCTTTTTGATCTTTCAAGACATTTTTATCTCCCTGATCCAAGCTCCTGGCCTGAGTATCAGCAGCTTTTCAACATCGACTCCCCTCCATCCGCTCACTTCAATTTATTCATCACTCTCTCTCTCTGCGGTTATACTGTGAAAAATCTTTGTTGCCGCTGAACTGAGTGAACGCATTCTGTATTCATGACCTTGAATCAAAGCTGATTAAGTGAGATAGATTTTGTATGAAAGCAACAAGTGTAAAAAAAATAAAAAATAAAAAAAAGGTGATCAAGGATATAATTGTTCCGGAGATAAAAAAAAATAATAAAAAAAACGAGGCAAATAATGGAGTCCGGTTCTCACATAAAGGCAACACAGTAATTGGGCAACCACAGTTCAACAAGCCTTATAAATAATCAACTAGCAGTTTCCTGTTGTGCATATTTATCATTTTCTGGCTCATTATGAAGCATGCATGACGTGGGAGCGTTATTGCTACGGAACAGCAAACATTAACGCAGCGTGTGACGGTGACCTCTGACCGTTTTCCCGGCGCAGCCATACGTCCTGCGGTATCAGCTCTTTTGAAGCCACCCCACGCCGCCACGGCAACGGCCCCATGGCCCGATAAACGCCGGTGGCCGGGGCCCATTGTGCAGGTGTGTGACTTGGCCGCGCTCCCAGAAGGTGTGAGAAGTTTGAAAAATCTGGGCATTGATCGCAAACCTCAGAAGAGATACGCAGGGCCCACAATCTTGGTTCCTGTGTTGACGGCGCCACATGGTGCTGTTGGCTGAGATATTAATTGCGCATGTTGGCAGTGAGAGCAAACTTTGAAATGGCACTACAGGAGCATTTCCTTTTGGTATTTTTTTCTATAAAAGGCACTGATGTGATCATTATAAAAGTGATTAGATGGTATGGACGGGAGCCAAGGACTGGAAATATGTCTCCATGGCTTTTATTCGGCCCACGTTTGCTCAGATTTTTTTTTTTCCCAAACAGTTGGGACGTCTGAGGTCATACTCGATACCGCTGCCAGCCAAATGTGCAAGATTATCTTTTCAACATAGCAAGATTTATATTATGAACGTGTCACCAGGAATGAAATGAGTCCGGCGGTGTTTGGGAGCAAAGCCACTCTTCAAAAAGCGTTATAGTATTTTAGCAGGAACTGAACTCTTCTGTCAGGATGGAAGAATTATGCTGTGACCCCCCCCCACTCACGCACACACACACACACACACACACACAAACGCCACCACTGCCACAAATATAAGGAAGCTTATAGGTTCATGCTCTGGGTATTAACAGAGGGATTAGCAAGGAGCCCTCCAGGATGTTCCACTTCGCGAAGCACGGAGCTGCAATCTCTTCGTTGTTGAGATATCTATGTGATGCAACACAATTAACTCTTTATTTTAAATGCTCTTTTGGGGGAGGGCGAGGGGATTTTGGCTGTAATCGTTCACAGTATGGAATCCGACCTGTTGCAGCCGCCGCCAGACTGTAAGGAAGATTAGTTTTGTACTCTAGACCAGGTGGACCAAAACCTTACCAAGACCACAGTGCACGACCACCAAGAGGAGACACATCAACTAAAGATGATGACACAGGAAGTTTTTCTTCTGCAGCATTATTCATGAAATCAACAAATGCATTTTATTTTCAAATGCAGTGAAAAGATCACTACTATCCCACACTAAATCAGGGGTGTCAAACTCAATCAGAGAGGGGGCCAGAATTCAGAACCGACCACCAAAAATGGGTTTTGGCAGGTAGATACAAATTTTGTATCCACCTGCCCAAACCTATTTTTGCCCGCAAAATATATAACACAACCACCCAACCTGGCAACCCTGTGAAAGCACATCACAGTCATTTCTTGACTGGAAGTGAAACAACCAATGACACCATCTTATATTTTAGCAAGGGTTTTGTCCAATCGGAAACAATAGGTGTTGTCCCTGCCATTTCTGTAATGTGAAATGTCGTTGTGTTTTGTGAATGTTGTCGTGCTTTCTGTAATGTTGTGTTTTGTTAAATGTTGTTGTGTTTTGCCCTTCAGGGCCACCGTAGTTTGTCTAGCCTCCGTGATGCAAAAATCCCCACTATTGCAATACAGTCTGGGATTTGAAGTATCAGTGGTGAACACTGTAATTACCTGCCAATTCTGATAGATATAAAATATTAACATGCGGGCTGAATACAGTCGTTCCGAGGGCCTTGAGCTTGATGCGTATGCTCTAAATCATGATGTCTATCATGATGTTCTAAAGAAAGCTTTATTTTCAGAAAAAGATTTCCTGGCATAAAAAAGTCTAAATAGATTTATTGTCCGAGGACTTGGGCTCGGCCTTCAGAAGGCAGACAGTTTGGATTTGGTTTTTAGACCCAGAGGCGATAGTACGTTCGCTAAACAACATACTGTAATGCTCACAAACACAATCAGTGATTTAGCGTTATTTGATAGAGTGGTGGATCATGTCTCTGTATTACTCTCGCATGAAAAAAAAAAAAAGAAAGAGAAAAAAAATAGGATCTAAAGGTGTTACCTTTTAGGGCAGTGTTTTAGGTCCTCTTCCTCATAACCAATCAGGAAGTGCAGAATGTATTCTTATTAAGGGGGTTTCCTGTAAATCGCAACTTCAAACACGTGTAGTTTGGACAACCACGCCCCCTCTCCGCCGCCCGGCCCCCGTGCTGCCCTTTGTTTGTGCTTTGACAACACGCTTTGTTTATAACAACCACACCTACGTGGCCTTTAACACTCAGCTTCAAGTAAATACTTTGTTTAAGAAAAATCCTGCCTAATAATCAATGATTCATTTGAAATCATAAATGAGCAGCGGTACTTTCCTCCTTCCTCTTCTTTTTTCTTTTTCTTTAAACTTTTTTCTCCATGGGACACTAAACACTCACTAATGAATTTCATTTATATTTAGCAGCTTCACTAAGTGATATTTTGCTGGAATTCTTACGCAAGAAAAAAACCTCCAAAGAGCTATTTTGGTGAGATATTTATTTAAAAAGCAATTTGGAAAAGAAAAATGAAGATTTTACTGATTTTGAGGAGGAGGACTCTGATATTTTTGGGACGATACTCCAGCACCATAGTTAGTAAATCCAGCTCAACTCATGCGTGACCATTTTAGTTGCTTTGGGAAAATAAATAATAAGAAGAAAAATACAACAACTTTTGGAAAATAAATGATAATCGTAAAATACAACAACCATGAAAAGACAATAAAGAAAAAACATCATGACGCTTCTTTCTGGTGCATTGTGCATCTGTCCTCTGTAAAGCACGTAGAATGGTGGTTTGTGAACTCTTGCACACATATTCTGTTGTTGCATCATTTTTGACTGTTTTTTTTGTCCCTGCAGCTCTGAGAAACTGCTCAAGGTTTAGAGTTCATGTGTGCTGTTCAAGACCTTCTTTCATATCACTCAAATTGCCTGACACTGCAGGGGGAAACCCACCCATCTGCTGTTAAAAAAATGGCTTTTAACACCTGCCAAGAGTTTAGCTGACTTTGCACAAGATTATATATATATATATATATATATATATATATATATATGTGTATATATATCTTTTTTCTAAACCTAATTTTTCAACCATTTTTATACAAAATAGCTACTTTTTCTCTCATCTAAAAAGTGATAGCAATATCTGTTGATTTTGATAAGACATACTATATGTCAGTGTGACTACTTGCATGCATAATGAATGAATAGATGCCATTCTTTCTCCACAACTTTGAGGAAAGATAGGAAATTGACAGCTCTGGCAATAACTGTCGCTCCTTCTCCTCCTCCCGATGTCAAACTTCTGCAGCGGGAGCTATTAGTCATGCGAGGGAAAGTTCAGTGATCCGTGCAAAGTGACACGTGAGTGACCCGCCAGCAGTGGAAGAAATCTTAATAGGTGAAAATTTAAATCTGCCTCAGATATGATTCTTCCTTAAAAAAAAGGCAAATGATAGAACTCAAAAGAGTAAAACAAGACCTCATCTACATTTCTCTTTTGATATGCTTCTCTGTTTTTCCCAGGGGTGTCTGTTGCTAATTACGAAATCAGGTCGTCCCTCAGTGTTGAAACACAACTCCCCGCGTCACCACGTAAAGTCTTTGCTAACACAACTTCTTAATAATTCCCACATGTCGTACCATAAAACGAGTTCTCACATGGAACGCACCATCTTGCGTAATTCGGTGTGATTATCCGAATTTGCATTGGTGGATGGGGGGGGGCATGAGAAATCAGCATCAGTCGGCAGCCGAGCGCTTGAAACCCATTGAAACATTTATTTTTGTGTTTCCTTTTCAAAGCCGCATGGAAGAGGTTGGAACGAAACTCTTTAAGCGAGATGAAGGGCTGGGGGAAAGAGGAGAGAGACATGGTAAAGGGGACAAATATCTCGTAAAGAGTTAGGTCAGATGGTAACAAATATCCGAAACACTGGGGAGTCAAGTGTTTAAGGACTAAGCTCAACTCAAAAGCGCCCGAGAGTGATTTACATACATTAAGCAACATCAAAAGGACTCTTTGTATGCCTCTGAGTCATTATTACTTCAAACGCTTGTTTCTCTTACTTTGTGAAATTAAGCATGACTACCTGCGCTGCCTCGCCGCTTCAGCTCCTCAAGAGAACGTTGACCCTGCTGTTGTGATATCACACACACACACACACACGCACTCACACACACACTCACATACACACACACAAGAAGAAAAAAAAAAAGGGGACTGCTGATGTGCTCTCCCTGAATAAATCACAAGATAGTTGTCTTTATTGCCATGTTTGGTATATGGCTCTGCAAACATGAGGCCGCTGTTTGGACAAGCTTCCGCCAGGCACATGTTGTGGCGGGGGGGGGGCCCTGACATGAGCTTGTCTCTATTGTCAAATGCCTTCTCCCTCCTCCTCGTAATAGAGAGGTGTCCATGTGGAAGCGGCGGGCACGGGTAACTAAATATGATTTAATAACCCCCATCAGGCAGGCCTGACTCAGAGCCTGCACGCCACTCACATTGCAAAAGGGCCAGCTGTTACCAAGGAAACCGTGTCTGGCAAGCAGGTGAGATAAATTGCGGTAGTATCTCCCCTAATAATAATTTCTATTATCCGGACTGGATGTTTAGATTATCATGTAAATAAGGAGGAGGAGGAGGAGGGCGGTGGACGTGCCAGGCGGCAGCAGGTAGCAGCTCAGGTCCGGCGAATGTAGATCAAAGGAAACAGTTGAGCAATCGGCCAGTGCGGGTGTGTCGAGAGAGACGAAGCAGAAGAAGAAGAAGAAGAAATACACACAGAGGTTAACCGCGATTTCCGCTTTTTTTTCTTTCTAAAGTTGCCTGCATTCACAGATATCAAAAATAGGGGAGTGGTGGAGGTGGTCGAGTGTAGGTGAAAACTGAGAATCCCCCACTTCAGACTAAAAGGAAGTTCTGAAGTTGCTTAAATTGGCAGCTCTGCTTTCAGTTTGTCAGATTCCTGTGAACGGCTTCTGAAAAAGCACCTTCTCACTGCTTCACCATTGAGACTCATTCTTACTTTTAACAGATTTTAAAGAGCTTAATGGTTGCAACTCTTTCCATGAAGGGTAAGGAACTTTTTTTTTCGACTTTCATTGTGTATTTTCCTCGTACAGAAATACTGCTCTGACTTTTTTCTTTTTGTGTATTTTTGATTTTTAAACCTTTGCCTGTGCCAGCTGCAGGCTTTGAGGCGCTCATTTACCCCAGAGTAGTTAAGCCATTATGTTTATGAGGGTCTTCATTTTCACAACGTGTCCAGTATTTGTGCTTTTTGTGAGAAGAGGGGGTGGCTGGGAGTTAATGATAAACTCATTGCGGTGCTTTTTTGAAATGTATTTATATATTTTAACGATAGCTTGGAAGCAATAACCACAGTTTGTAAACAAACCCATGTGCCAGGAAGAGAGAGAGGGACGCTGGCTCTTCATTAGGAGATCATTTGGGCTGACAGTGAACTCGAGGTAGAGGAGGCGGACTTCCTCTTTGAGTTTGCAAAGTCAAATTAATGGAAAGTGTGGTGTCGCGCCTAAACCGAGTGTCAGGTGGACAATAGTTGAGGATACTGTCCATTGCTGTGCGGTAATCTCTTTCCGTTCTGGCTTATCTGCAGCGCTCTGAGCCCTCGAGGAAAAGGATGAGCGTTGGTTTATCGGCGGGGAAAGGAAAACCACGCTGTCACGCTGTTTGTTCCAGGCCACTGACCCAATAAGAAGCCTCGGTCTCACACCGTGCTGACAGATCAAACCTCCCCGTGCTGCGGTGTGTGTCCCACTCCCCCGCCCCACCCACCCCACCCACCCCACCTGCCTCCTCCATCACCCCTCCGGAGCCCAGGAGATGATGTGACACGTCTCGACCCCCTCCTCCGACCGAATGATTCACGCCGACGCCGCGATGCAGGACTGCCACACCGGCCTGTGTCTGTCCGTCTACATCTTCACCTTCGTGCTGGGCTTCCCGGCCAACGTGCTGGCCTTTTACACTTTCTGCAAGAAAGTGCGGCAGAGGCCAACGCCCATCGACATCCTGCTCCTGAACCTGACCGTCTCCGACCTCCTCTTCCTCCTCTTCCTGCCCTTCAAAATGCAAGAGGTGTTGAACGGCATGATATGGTCCTTACCGTACGCGCTCTGCCCGCTCTCCGGCTTCATCTTCTACATGACCATCTACAACAGCACGCTCTTCCTCACCGCCGTCAGCGTCGAGCGCTACCTGGGCGTGGCCTTCCCCATCCAGCACAGCCTGAAGCGGCAGCCCGTGTACGCCATCGTCGCCAGCGTCTTCTTCTGGTTCCTCACCTTCGTGCACCTGAGCATCGTCATCATCGTGCCCTTCATCGGGGCCGACGTGAACGCCACCGGGGCCATGAACGCCTCGGCAGGCTTCGCTGCCGGGGTCCAAAAGAGGGAGGTGTGCTACGAGAATTTCTCACAGGCCCAGCTGGACGTCCTGCTCCCGGTGCGTCTGGAGCTCTGCGTGGTCCTCTTCTGCATCCCCTTCCTCATCTGCAGTTTCTGCTACATCAATTTCATCAGGATCCTGTCCCGGCTGCATCACCTCGACCGGCGCCGGCGCCTCCGGGCCATCGGCATGGCTTTAGGAACGCTAGTGGTGTTCGCTGTGTGTTTCGGCCCCTATAACATCTCCCACATTGTCGGGTATGTTACACGGAAAAGCCCCCTGTGGAGAGACAAAGCTCTGCTGTGCAGCACCTTCAACACCTGCTTGGATCCTCTCATTTTCTACTTCTCCTCCTCCGCCGTGAGAGGGACTGTGGGAAGCTTGATGGAAGGGGTTAAAAGTCGCCTGAACAGGTGCTTGTCCTGTCACTTTCTCAGAGCTCTGACGGGGAGAATTAACAAGAGTGCGAAAGATAAGGAGCACAAACAAGAGGAGATCAATGGTATCTAGGCGGGCCGAGAGCGAGCCGAGGGCGGTTGCCAGCACAAATTTATTTCTTCATTCCCGGAAGCAGGAAATTAATGTAGTGTTTATGTTGTTGCACGTGAGAGAAGGACTCGCCGCTTTGTATACTCTGTTTCGCTCCCTTCTGTTTAGCTTTTGTTTGGAAGTCAGACCGCAGAGTAAAGGCTGTCAAATGAAATCAAATGAAAGCTTCGCAGCAGACTCTCATAAGGACCCAAATAATGTAAAGCACTGCGGAAAAAGTTTTTGCCGAAGAGGGACACAGACAAAGCAAATATCTAAGCAACAGCTTTGGACTTGGTCTCTAAGCAATAAGATACAAAGCTACGCAACCGACTGCAGCCATGAAAAGGAAATGCTGCCTGTTTGTAACAACATGGTGGAGTTGTGATAAAGAAAAAAAGAAAAAAGACAGATCTAAGAGGAGATCCAAGCATGCTGGAAACGGCAATGCTCTGCACACCTTCAAAAATGCTCGAAAGAGGGCTTTTCCGTCTTCTAAGTGTCTTTTGTATGTTAATGCTTCCGTTCTTGTGGAGACTTTTGTTTATATTCTGTTCTATCTGTGCCATGTTTCGATTACAAGCACCCGGCAACATGTGACATCTGAAATGACACACACGTCCAAATTAAGTCATATGTGGGATGTGCGCGAAAGCTGTGTGACAGCGTTTGTAATCACATAGGACTAAAAATGCAAATCATATAGACATACATTACACAGAAATGAAAGAAATGTCTTTTCTGTCCTTTTATTTTCTTGTCTCCAAGCCAGTGCCTAGTAGCGGTTGCTAGGCTCGGATAATTTGGACATGTTGGCCAACTTTGATATCTGATGTGGAATGTTGGAATGTTGTGGAATGGGGAATGTCTGGGATGCTGGTGCTTCAGGATAGGCATATTTTGAATCCTGCACCAGTTTTACATAGTTTATTGTCACAGAATGGAGATCGGTGAGATGAGGGTTTGTTGCGTTCGAGCATGTGACTGTATGTTTGCACGCAAAAGGAGGAGAATAAAGACAAAATGGAGACCCGGTGTTTTCATAAACAAATCATTGTGGAGTTCTGTTCTAATGTTGTGTATTTAATAAAGACTCATTTGCAAATAGTCACCCTGACATGTCGGCTATAAGTAAATCATCTGTAACATTCAAAAAAGTCATAAAAATGTTCAAGTTAGTCAAACAGAAAAGCATTAATTAACCAATAATACGTCAAGATATCTACCTAATTTGAATTTAACGGCTATTACCAGCAGTGATGCATCACTCCTGGCCGTGTGGGCGGGCCTAATTTTAACACATGAATCAAGATCTCGCACCACACGTGGCAAAACGCAAACAATGCTATCACACAACCGAGTGCTGGCATTGAGTGTAATCCTGTTTTGGGAGGATTAAGGCCTACGCGGCGTGCAAGCTGATGCGAGCTGATCGCTGCATCTGTTTGACAGGTGGATCATGCATGAAGCATTGGTTTTGACACACACGCGACTCAGATTTGCAGGCGACCGGCCGCCGACACAAAGAGCCAATCCAGAAACATGCTAGTCAGCACGGCGCAGTGATGAGGACTCGTGGAGATAAAGGGCTTTGATGTGCAAAAGTGGAGTCAGCATTGCGTCAGTGCTCATGACATGCAAATTATATGATAGCGAACAATAATATCCAGTCATACAACAGTTATGAGAGAGAGAAGAAATACAAAACATACATCAGAAATATCTTTTTTTTCACTTTCATGCCCATTTTTATTTGATGTATCCAGAGAATGATATTATTTGTCGAAGGTTTGTCGACGCTGATGGGCTGCGTCCTTTCCTGTTTTCTGTTCCATTTCATTTTGCACTTCCTGGAAGACAATAATCGCTTACAGCGTCAGTGTTGACTTTTTCCCAGCAATGTGCGATAGGTTAAAGGGATAAAAAATTGAAAAAAAACAGCGTGTGTGTGTACATGAAGCGTTTGCCAAAGACAGAGCTCAGAGAATATTGTACTCACATTGCAGACATCATTTTCTCTGTGTGCAGCAATGTTTGACTGCTGCCGAGAGTGAGATCACATAAATTAACTATGGCTTTTTTTTTTTTTTTTT
>CAESWR010000305.1:559470-573424 GCA_903171835.1 Mullus surmuletus
GGGTTACACGGAGCAGAGAACACTATAGCGATGCGAGGGGGGAGACTAGACAGAGCACGCTGAACAGAAGGGAGCTGGGGATTGGGGGGTGGGGTTGGAGGGAGTAGGGGGGAGATAAAAAAGGTCTGGGTAGTGAGGGGGCCCGCATGCGCAACCTTGGTATAAACCCCCCCTTATATTACACAAGGGAGGAATTAAGACTGACGCCGCCACCACCCACCTTTTTTGTTTTTATACATTTTGACATCATTCATAGCAGGTTCACTGCTACACGGTTAAAATCAAAAAGCCATACATATGTATGTTGTGTGTGTGTCTGTGTGTGTGTGTGTGTATGCGTGTGAAGTGTGTGAATGTGATCAGACGGTTCACATGGCCGACAACTGGACAATTTTTAAAAGGTCACACGACCGCCAGAACCACATTAAAAACTATCATAAATATCCACCATAATACTGTAATTTGTATGAATCGTTTCCATAAGGCAAACATCGTAGATCAGTCATTAGTCTATGTAGTATATTACATGAGCGATCGTCCATTTGTTAGCTATTTTCTCATTGTCTAGTTTCTCATTGGACACTGACAATAATCATTAATATACACTCTCTATCAACATCAGCCCAGTGGTGATAATGAGAAGAAAACACTGTGAGGGCGGAAGTACCGAGTCAGACAAATCTGCCAGGTGTTCTGGGAGACAGAAAGAAGATTATGTGTATGTGTGTGTTTGTGTGGGAGAGAGAGAAAGAAGGGCAGAGGTGATGGCAATGAATTGACCTCAAAATTGGATTGGGAGTTTTTTGGGGAGAGTTGGGGGGAGGGGGGGGGTGTCAGTAGAGTGTGATGCAATGACTCAATGGCTCCTGGAATAATGCATATTATTTTGTTCACAGTGATGGGTTCGTAATTAAAGATTTTAATTTCCTTCTTCCTTCCATCGAGGGGTAGGGAGTGGGGGGCAGGGATGGGGGTGTGGGGGCATTTTGGGACATTTCCAGTTGGAGCTTGATCTTTTTACACCTTCAGCAGGAGAGTGGCAGAGAGGGAAATCCAAACGCCGACAACCGCGCTCATTCCTGCTTGTAAACCGGACCCTCGGCCTTGTATGGCCCCCGGTCCTGGAACAGAGAAGAACAGAGAAAGAAGAGATCAGGAAAAAAAGATGTCAGAATGTTTGACGCATGTAAATACAAATTATGTTAATAGTGAAAACAAATCAGGGTCACCTTATGTTTTCAGTAACATTTGAAAAAAACCCCACTGCATTTCCCATCAGCCATGAGCGCTGTTTGACACATGACAGAGACGTGTTTTCCTACAACGTGTCACTGACCTTTTGATTTTGATATTTTGACTGGTGAAACAAGGGTTAGACGTCACTCCTCTGTTACAATCAGCCACAGCAGAAAACAAGGCCAGTGAGGCAGCGAAAGCATCCCGACACTGTTATAGCCATTATTAATTCTATTAGTTACACTCTTGTTGGACATGATTTTAAAATAAGAAAGGTCTGTTTAATTTCTTAAATCAGTAATGGTTTGATCTCTATCTAGGAGGCCATGAAATAGGGGTGTCCCGATACAACTTTTTCACTTCTGATATGATGCCTATGTTGCAGCCTTGAGTATTGGCCGATACCGATATCGATCCGATACAATATCAGCACGAATCATACATTCTTTTCTTACTTATTCTGTAGTGTGGAATGTTAGAAAAGGCTTGATCGAGTGATATTACTCAAACAATGAACAATAGCCAGCAACAGTAGGCATGAGAAAAAGTAACCAATTTATTATTAACCAATGGGTTACATACATTTCAACCTTAAACATAAGGATATTCTATAATAAAAAAAAGAATAAATTACCTTGAAAAATAATCTCAATAAAAAATATTTGAAGTGTAAAATAACCACTAGTTTAACTTAAACATAAGCATATTCTACAATTGAATAGATGAATAAAGTAGTGGAATGGACTGCTTGTGTTTGAGTGCTTATATCGGAGACCTTGGATGCAGGCCGATACAATCCCATAGTCGTTTTTTTTGCAGATATTGCACCGATATTCGATATCAATACAATACACCCCTACCATGAAATGCAGGAGTTAGCATGTTGGAGACCTCCAGGACAGACATTTTTGCTCATCCAGCAGAGGTGCATGTGACAGCATCACTCATTTCAGATAATTTGCAGAACCTGGTCGTGGATAACAGAAATACTCAATACACAGTTAAATCGGAGTTTCTAGTGTTTACAAGGACTGTGGAACATCTTGTCCCCCTGTGCTCTGAGGTTTCTCTGTTGCCGATACTTGCTCATGTGAAAATAGCTCTATGAATATTATATGAATTTATTGCATTTATTAAGAAACCAGATATATAAAGTAGTTCTCTGTCTGCCCATGGCAACTGTTACTGTACTTTAAATGTTCTGACTAATCCATGACTTAGATTCCTCTTTAAAACACTAGAGCAATAAAGCATTCTGAAGAATGAACTCATTATACCTCATGTTCACCACCTTATCCTTTATGAGGTTCATTATAAGTTGTCGTGGATGATAATGAACTTGTGTAAATCCTTAAGACTGCGTTTATAATGACTGATAACATTCGTGGATGGCTTCTCGCAAGGCAAAACAAAAGTCAGTATAATCTTATTCAATGTTATTAAAATATACCATCAATAATATCTCATTTGCACCAGGAAATTACATCACACTTGTAAGGGCAAACCCTAATTAACCTCCTTGCTTCCTGTTTTGTGCCGTCGGGCAGTCCTTTTAGATTGTCAGAATCAAACCTCTAATAAGGTGTGAATGTAGCGAGGCAGCTGTTAGCCCAATTGGTCGGGGGGGTAATTACAATAATACAGTGATTTTGATGTTTGTAGATGTTCCAATACTACATGCTTTCCAAAATAGAGAACAAACAGGAGCGTGAGAAACACAGTCAGGCGACGCAACGACAGTGAGGGACAACGGTTGAATAGAAATGCCACAAAAGTATTCGATTATGGCCCGATTTTCCACGTCCGCTCCAGAACAGAGAGGCGTTTGTTGTGTTCTAATGATGGCAGGGGGAGATTAGGAAGGAAGGAGGAGGCAGAAGGACAGATGATGGAGAGATAGGCTGACAGAAGTGGCAGTGGTGGTGGAAAACGAGAGCAGGAAGATGTATGGGCTGACGGGAGAGTGAGTCATTGAAGGGAGACTGGCCGAGATAATGGGTAAAGGAATGAAAGAAGAAAGGGGATAGATGAAGGACTCACTTAAGATGGTAATGCCGAATGCACTAAAGGAGGTGGGGGGGATGAGGGTGGTGGGAGGGGCTAGGGGAGGGGAGGAATGACGGGAAATGGAAGGATAGGAAATCGCTCATTGGGGACGGTTAATGTGAATTGGGCTCGGAGAGAAATGACAACTTCTTGGGTAACGGGACAGGGCTGAGCATCTGTACGTGTGTGCCTGCATGTGAGTGTGTGTGCAATAAGGTGTGTGAATGAGAGGGGGAGAGAGAGAGAGAAAGAGAGAGATGGTAATATAGGCAAGCAAAGCTTTAATGGGGCGCAGAATAAGGAAAATGGGGAGAAGGAGGGAGGAGAGGGCTGAGAAAATGCTGCACTGTCTGCAGTGCAAAAATGAGAGAGTACGAAGATGGAAAAACAGCGTGTGTCATTGCATCTGTGTCATTTCGCGTGACTCGACAGTGCATCTGTTCAAACGATTGCACATTGGCTGACAGACACAGGAGATGAAATTGAGTGTGCTTGTGTATTTGCAAAAAAGCCCTGAATTTGCATATGTAACGGTAGCCAGCAGGTATGGAGCTTTGCAGCAAACCCCCCCCCCTCCCCCGAAACACCTGAGCAGACACACCGGCGGACGCAGATCCTGAGTCTCCTTGCTATCACTGCCGCCCTCACCCCCCGAGGTCACAAGTCTGAGCCTGTGACGGGATTATGCTCAAAGCGACGGTTCAGGGTTATTGAAATGGGGACTATGAACTAAGTGATGCATATTCTGTGTATCACGTAGACCATAAAGCAGAGGCGACAGGGCAGGGAACAACATGATAGTCCTTAAACCACAGGAATACATAGAAAATCAATGTGAAGAGGCAACACCGGTGACGCGACCGCACGGGTTTGCTGCCACATCATGTCAATCATTTAAGGGTAGAAAAATTAGCAGAGCCCCCGAGATTGTCTCGAAATGTCTGTTTGCAATTTACACTTTGTCTGCCCCTTAATGGGTCATTGCCACACTGTATGCTAGGGCTATTGAATTGCAAATTCAGTTGGGCCACATTTTAATACTAAGTCCTTAAGCCGCAGTCAAGAATGAGCTGGTAATGGCAAATTTCAAACCAACACAAATAAATATAATGAAATAACAAGTGATGTTTACTCATCATCTTTCATCATCAATACTTTTTCACTTCTGAACTAAAATAATAAACATTTTTGTCATATGTAACCCAAGCGATAAAACAAAAGGTACACATTTATGGTGATACAATAGTTTTCCAGTGTGTTGCATTCACTTCACTTTCTGAACTATAGGAATGTTGAGTTCATTCTTGTGAAATGTGTTTTTCTCTCTCTTTGACTAAACCACGAGCTAAGGCCACTCGGGCATTGCTTCTGGACTGCATGTGGCCTGCGGGCCTGCGGGCCTGCTGCATGCTATATTGGAGTTTGCTGTGCAATCTGTGCAATTCAGTGTTATAAGTGTCAAAACATACACAAAAGGCTCCCTGATCTGACATTACAGTGAATCACTGAGACTCTTCCAAATGTAGCTTATAGTTAAAATTTTATGTTTTTCTTCTGTCCCCGATTATCCCGAGAGAAAGTAAATATCGCCTTCCATTTTTTTCCATGTCCCCGAAAAGCAGCTTAATGAGTTTTGTTTCATGAGTACTTCAAAGGGATGCATGACAATATCTGCACAATATTGGTCATGGACCCATTGACATTATCAGTTTAAAGACGATATGGGAAAAATTCTGCTGCCTGATCAATAAGGTGACCTCATTTATACACACATTAGCGCAAAATGTGTATTAGGAGTGCAGGCAATGAGCTGTAAACATATCGGCTGCATGGACCTATATGGAAACAGAGCAAAAAAAGCAAAAATCCCCTCAAAATATCTGTGAAAAAATCCATGATGTGCACCTTACCGCATAGACCCCTCTCTTTCAAAAAGCCGAACAATTCCATAAGCATATCACATAGGTGTGTGTAGTCCGTGTGTGTGTCTTCTACGCCTGCATGCAGTTCTGTGTGATGACTTACGAAACAGCAGCATGCTGGCGTTGGAAGCCCCCAGACGGTTTGTGGCAAAGCAGGTGTAGTTGCCAAAGTGTTTCTCTGTCACATTGGTGAAGAGCAGCAGCGAGCGCGTCCTCTCGTTTTTGATCCTCAGGGTGTTGTCACTCTCCACGGGCCTGGGTGGTAGTAGCGGGGGAGGAGGAGGAGGAGGCGGAGGAGAGAGTGAAAAGGAAGCGGGGAGAAAGATAAAGAGAGATATCATAACATCACACCTCATGACTCAATCCACAAAAGAGGATTTTTTTTTCTTTTTCTCTCCAGAGACAACAGAGCCCCCTTACACACAGCGCTGTCTCACCTTAAACTAATAGTGAAATTTAACAGTCCATAAATAACAGATACCTCCTGCTGGGGCCCATTATACCCCATTAACAGCTTTCTCTGGCTGACAAAAAAATGTCCTTGTGCACCTAGCTCTGCCTGATGCCAAATCACCCTCAACTCTTTTCAGCTTCTTTTGGACCCTTTTCAAACTTGGAAGGGCAGTTGTGTGTTTATAAAAAAAAAAAAGAGGCAGTAAATAGGTTTCCAACAAGCATTATTTTTTTTTTTCATCCACAGATGGCAAAAAAATTCAACTCAGACCGGCAGAGATTAGGTGAACGTACGCTAGCCAAGATTGTGTCTAGACCGAGTTTGCGACATTTTAAAACAATTTGCTGAAAAAATATGGAATCGACGGCAAAATGTCACTCACACATGGTTGGAAAACAAATACACTGCAGAGATGTTATAAGGAACTATTTCGCCTCAGTCATTAGGCCTTTTTAAAATATGCCAAAAAAAGAAATTCTCGGTCCATAACTAACAGAACTTTGTTTGTTTCTGTGATAACAAGTCTGGTTGTTACTCGGTTTGGACCAGGAAGCTGTGTCCAATAATGTGAGACCAATAATACCCAAAAAATGTTGGTAGCGTTTCTTTGTACTAAAATGCAACATTTTCTGAAAATAGCTACAAAAAGTAAAACTGTGCCTATTTAAAATCGTCGCTTTCGTCTCTAGTTTTCAGCCGCGGTCTCTCTCGAGCTTGTGCCGCCCTGCCAAACAAATCTCACGCCAATTACGAAGAATCCTCAGCGCTCCTCCTTTATGTTGTCACAGCACTTCACAGTTCTCCCACGCACATCACGCGCCGCATCGTGGCTGTTCTGACAACTGAAATATTTCACGCGCATGACGACATTCACCATCAGTGCTCATCAGAGTCAACCTGGACCGGATCCTTGTTTTACCATCATTCCTTTCCGCTGTCTAAACCCCCCTGTTGTAAAAAAATAAATAAATAAATACATAAAAAATCTACACAAATTCACCTTAAATTACCCAGTTTAGATATTAATCTTTTAACAGTAAATTGATCCTAGGACTGAAGCGTTGGGGATATGACGCATCAGTATTTCAGTATTGATCCGCCCACGGCAGACAATCATTTGAAGCTGAAAAAGGGAAAAACGAGCCACTGGGAGAAAAAGAGACAAATTTTTTAATTGTCTATTGGAAAACCGCTGACGCCGTTAAGATATTTTTGGACGGGGGGAGAGACAGCGATAGTACCCGAAGACAAGCAACCTCTGACGGCATTTTACGGAGATGTGCGCCAAAAATCCGTAAACAGATCGATGTAAAGTTCGGGGAGCCTCATTGCTGACGGCGACAGAACGCTGGCATGCCGTTTATTAGATTATCGTTGTTTGAATGCAAAGGCAAAACAGACAAAATGTGATCGACTCTCGGCTGGTTACTCACCTGTGATCGTCTCTGTACCACTCGAAGGACGCTGGTGGGACGGCCATGGCTTCGCAGCGCAAGATGGCCGTTTTACCCAAATGAGCCGGCATGTTCTTCATATCTGTGATCATAGGTGGGTCTTGGGGTGGGGTTGGGAAATAAAAAGAGAAGAATTATAGAGGTTGAGTTGTCCGACGACAATTCGGGGTGTCCGGATCCAATGTTGATATTGGATATCGGTCTGAAACCGAGTATCGGATTATATCGGCCTGTCCGATATAAGCACTCCGATACAAGCAGTCCATTCCAGACTCCACTCCAGCACTTCTAGTAGAATATACTTATGTTTAAGTCTAACTTCAGGGTTTGTCTATGTTATTTATTAGTTAGTTATCTATTATTATGTCTAAGGTTACAATGTATGTAAGCTATTGGTTAATAATAAATGGGTCAGTTTTCCTGATACCTAATGTTGCTGACTATTGTTCTCTGTTTGAGGAATATCATTTTTTTAAGCCTTTTCTAACATTTCATACTACAAATATATCGGCCAGTACTCAAGGCTGCAACATCGGTATCGTATGAGAAGTGAAAAAGTTGTATTGGGACACACCTAACTACATCATGAATCCAAAATATGAATATGCATCCGTTGTATTATCATCTATAATTAACGAACTGTTCTGCTGGGCGCCATGAGTCGAATTATCGCCATGGCGACACCCAGAGGAGCACTTACAGTTGACTGTGACCTTGACCTTGCGCTGATCTGGCGGAGCCACCCCGTTGTTGGTGATGCATTCGTAGTCCTCAGCTTGCTGCCGCTTGATCTCCGTTATGTCGAGGAACTCCCCCTCGCTCACGAGCCCATCTGATGGCATAAAAGAAATGTCAAAGGTCAGCATAAGTCAAGAGCGATTATTACAGACACTCCTGGCACATAAGACCGGATAAAGTGGAGCTCTACATATTTATAAGTCTATTATCCAAAATTGATATCTATGTATCTGGCTTTCATATAAATATGCAAATTGATGTCTGATGCAATAAAATGTTTCCCACTGTTACAGAGCTAATCAGACGCAACTCCAAATATTTCTCATTTAGTACATTTTTAATCCCGTTTTACTGCTTAAAATCATTAATTTGAAGGAAATAAATAACAGGATTTGATTAATGAAGATTTTCAGAATGAAGAAAAAGGTCTATATTTGATGTCAGAATAATCAATCTGCAGATATGTGCATTCTGCCGGGAACATTTGTGTCACGACTGATTCGTGAAGGATTATTTTCTCTCTGTAATGGGTCAGTTGGTGAAATTTGAGTGAGTAAACATGATTTGACACCATTACTTTGAAATGGTCGAGGGAAATTGTGGGCTTTACTTCCGAGCGCTGGACACACCAGTGGGGCGACGGCTTGTTCGCCACATTAAATAGAGCGAGGAATATTTGGCTGTTATTTGCTGTTGACAAACTCCCAGGTGCCCCCGCAACTGAATTAGTCAGCCTCGCACTTTCACTGCTTTTTTTTTTCTTCCTTAGGCGACAAACAGCCACGCAATCTCTTCACACGAGAGAGAAGAGAGGACGGGCACACAAGTTATTGCTCCTTCATGTAAGGGAATGGATGTTGAGGGTGTTATTGGATCGACAGCAGTGGCGGAGAGAGAAATAGACCAGAGAGAGACGAATGAGAGCGAGAGTGTGCACACACTCAGCCCCCCCCCCCACCCCTCTGCGAGTCTTAGCAGCCAGCTGTCTCCAAAACCATTAGGCCTTTTTTCTCCCCTTTACCCCATTAAAGAAGTCAGACTGTGGAACACGACATAATATATAATCTCACCACTAACAAGGAAATCCAGCCCTTAAATTGCTGCTCACTTTTCCTTTTTAAAGCCCCCCACCCTCCCGAACACGCACGCAAACCACTGTCAATCATTGGACCTTTTCTTCCCCTAACAAACACACAACCCCCCCCTCCACCCCTTCCCCCTGTCCGAGCTCCTTTTGCGTGCAGCGTGCAAAACACACACGCACACACAACAAAAAGGGACGCTAAACACCACGATTATTCCTGTCAGAGATTAGCACGGCGGTTCTAATTGAAGATTATACTGGAGGATTATTAGTGTGGCTACTGAACTGTAGACGATTATTTGCAGCTGCTGCGGCACAGACTGAGGCAGCGAGCTACAGCCGCAGTGATGGCTGCTTGTGTCGCCCGAGCGAGTGTAGGCAGGCAAGCGGGCAGGCAGGCCGGCGGGCTGGGTGATGGGATGGGATGGGAAGGGGTGGGGTGCGATGTTATTCACTCATTCCATTAGTCTAATAAATACAGCTCCCTTGTGACATCTCTGTCATGCAGGCAGAGCACCCAACTTTGCCAGAGGGGGTGAGCGGAGGGGGCATGGAGGGGGAAAAGGAGTAGGAGGAGGAGGGAAAAGAAAGATAGTCAGACAAGCAGTGCGGGAGGAATTACACACAGGGGATGTTGCAGATGACTTCCAAGAAATAAGAAAAAGATAAAAGAAATTTCAAAAAAATGAGAACTATCGAATGCTACAGAGCATGTTGCAGAGAGCTGGGAGAGAGAAAGCTGTGTGCGTGTGCGTGTGTGTGTGTGAGGGGGGGGTGTTTCTGTGCAAGGGACGGAAAAAGATACACAGAAAGAAGCAGAAGAAACAGCAACATATATATATAGAAACAGTGCAAAAATGTTGACTTGGGTATTTGATGTGCTTGTTTTTTTTCATCATGGACTTCTCATTCCTTTGCACCTGCGTATGATGTAATATGAGTCCCCCTCCCCGCCTTTTATTTCCCTCCCTCTGTGTCTCCCCTGAGATTTCTGGACCTGCATTGCACACCTCTCTTCCACTTTGGTGGGAGATCATATCTGACTGCAGCCAGCCCCCAGCACTTTTACAATGGCCTGTAAAATACAGCTCCATCAACCACTTATGGCTTTTGAAGGAGCCTGACTCCTGACCACCAGAGATAGTTGGACTGGACCTGTGAAGAGAGGAAGGTGGCGTGAATGAGACGAGGAGGAGGAGGAGGAGGCGGGTTGGAGGGAAGGGAGGGGATCAAGGGTTTGAGGCCAGACCTGAAGTGAAACGGCGCTCTATTTCCTTGGAAGCTCTTTTGAACTGGTCTCGATCATTGGGGCACTTGATTTCTCAGCTTTCTCTCGTCCATTTCCATTACCAAAAAAAAAAAAAAACAACCACCATGGAGCGGAGGCCATGTTTGATGGCAGGAGGGGGATGGACAGGATAGGGGGATGGGGGTGGGGGGGCACGCTAATATATCCAAATAGTATATTTCTCACTCTTTCACTTAGTAACTTTTTACTTTCCAACTTAACCTGGCAGACCATGGCTGAAATTTTTAGGTTGACATAAAGCAACAAATGAAAAAAAAGCCCCAAAACAAATAAAGGAAAATCACGTCATCCCATTTGTTCCGTGTCCCTTATAGGTGCAACCGAACAAAGCCTGTTAAAAATGGAGCACAATACACTCACATCTCACACCTGTTTGAGTAAAGCTTGATGTACTCCATCTGCCTCGGAAAATAATTTAGCAATTTCTCTTTAATTAAACATCATATTCAAGAGCGTTTCTCAGCTCTCCTCAGCGTGGAAACGGGCTTGAGGGCAGAGCGCTCGGAAAGACTGTTGCAATATTGGTTTTTGGTGTTTTCATGGGATTTGCAGGCAATAACAATGCAGCCTACTCATTTAATATATGTGCAGGAACACAAACATGTACACAGCTCTTGGGGGGAAATCTGCACCTGTTGCTCTCCCGCTTGAGTTCTACCTCCACTATTCCACTATACCCCCCCCCCCAACACACACACACACACACACACACATCAATATCATCTATTCCCACCATGTAGGTTTACTTTCAGTTGTTTCACTCAAAGCCTCCACTGCCATGTTGCCTTGAGTCAAGGCCAAGCACACTTTCTAAATTATTTTTTATCAAAAGCAACACGTCAAATGTATACTACACACNNNNCCCCCCCCCCCCCCCCCCCCCCAGTATCCATTCGGTGCACGCCACGGCTGGAAGCGTGCGGGTTCTAACGGATGGCGTGTCAAATGATAAGGCTCCGGAGCGCTGATGTATTTAACAAAATGAGACAGAACGTCTGTATGTCTCTGAGTGGGTCAACTGATGGATGCCAGCGTGAGTAAATGGGAGCGATAGATTGTATCTGTGGGGTTGGGGGGGGGGGGGGGTCGGTGATGTAGCAGGTGGCAAACAACAGCGTTGAACGGCGTGACTATCTGTATCTGAGGCGAGGGCCCGTCGCAACTGTGGACAAGTTGTGGAGGCGTAAAAGACAGCGAGCAGGTAGCGTCGCCTTGCCGCCTGCATGTTGCACCTCCCTCCGCCCTGACGCGCACACACACACACTTACACACACTGCTGATCTAACTGATCCCTCCCTGCAGTTTCTCAATGCAGTCACTGAGTAATGGGGACAGATGGCTGGCAGCTTCTTGTGGTTTCTTTGCACTCCACCCTCCCAACATCCCCCCTTCACACACACACACACACACACACACACCCTCCCTCTCCTCGCCTCCTGCGCCCCTGGTCTCCTGCAACTGATGGCTTGGTTGCAGAGACTCCCGTGGAATAGCAATGCGGTCCCTATCTCTTTTCTCTGCGAGCTGAGGGGGTTATGGGGAGAGGAGAGTGTGAGTTGGTGGGGGCGGTTCGAGAGGGAGGATTATTGCTGACAGTGGAGAAACGCTGTAGGCTCGCGAGTCAGGACGACCGCTCAGACTCTGTGATGTACAGCGGTGTGTGCGCAGGACTGCAGGTGTGCACGCATGGACACTCTCCGGTTTCCCTTATTTTTTGTGTGCGTGTGTGCGTGGGAATTTCGGGTTGTGCGATAGAGCGCTTCCCTGCCTCAGGTAGCGCGACGTGCACTTCCACACACACTAGCCGTGCTTGCAAGGACACTGCGCGCACAGCGAGCCGGGACACACAGAAGGAGAGCAGGCCTGTGAGCAAGCCCAGAGCTGTCTGTAAATACAGCGGTACAGTAGGTTGCGCATTCATTGCTCTAACAGTGTAATTACATCGTGTTCTGTGTTTGCTCACGCTGACCTATTTATCATCGCTTCTCGCCGTGCTGCATTTGATCCTCTGTGCTGCTGCTGCTACAGTCGAACCACAGCTCATCCAGCGCTGATTTGGAATAAGAAGCGCTTTAGGCACATAACTTTGGCATCGACGCAATGCCAGTGTCAGGTTATTTGACTTTCAAAACAGTGCAAATGTATCCTCCCCACATGAAGCAGTCAAATTTCAGAACTTTCTTGGTAGAAACTCTATGAGAAAGATCAAGCAGACAAATGATATTACAGTCACATTTAACCATCCTGTTGTTTTTCAAACAAAAGGCAAACACACTTCCTCGTTGTGACCTTTCAAGGGGTAAATGGGGCTGACAGGAAGAAGAAGCTGCATATTAGCAAACTACACATTTAAGTGACACATTTGTATTTGAAGCTGACAATTAGATTAAAATAAACGTGTAAATACTGGATCACAGGACAGTGGAGCATTGAGAACATACCAATTTTCTTTTCTGCCAAACAGATGACACAGCACTGCCATTACAGTTCTAATGAACTCTAAAACCATACAATCTCTAGAGGCCATTGGACGGTTATTTGTCTGATGTTCGGACATTAGCGGTGACAGAGAAGCGAGGCGGGAATAAAGGCTGTTCTTATCAAATCTAATGGATTTGACTTCATCTACCACGCCCGTCATCCTGGCCACCCCGAACCGGTTCTGATTCAACTCGCTGATGGGAGCTAAAAATAGCCAATTTAACGCCAAAAGTGGCTGTTAGCGTCAGTTGGCATCATGACGCAGGTTGACAGGGTGGATGAAGACAGATGCAGATGATTACGGGTGGCGCAGCGGGGATAATTACGTATAATGGGCGGTTATTTGGGACAAAACATTGGGACGAAGGGAATATAGGGGAGGGTGGGTTTAAAGATGGGGACAGACGAAGAAGCAGGGTTTAAGGATGATGCAAAGGTACGGAAGGGGGGAGGGGATAAAGACACGGTGACTAGCGGAATACTGATAAGACTGGAGGGGGGGGAGTATGAAGACTTTAAAAGGCAGAAAAGGGTTAGGGATGACTCTGAGGATGGGCAGATAAGGGTGAAGCTGTGAACAAGAGATCTCTGGAACTTAAGAAAAGCACCAAAACCCCCCCCAAAACAAGGCATCTTACATTTCTGATCTTTCCAGGTGACGGTGGGCTCTGGCCGACCCACAGCCAGACAGTAGAGATTCACATTTTCTCCTTCATTTACTGAGACATTTTTCGAGATGTTGACGATTCTGGCCGGCACTGAAAAACAAGACAGTGTTACGCTGACATGAAAAAAAAAGAACAAAAAAACAACTACAAAGCATACAAGAACAACATCAAAGCATACTACAGATCCCTGCACCTTGGACAGACGGGCAATCAGCTGATTAATGATCTGAGTGCTCTCCCAACTGTGCAACAATATGTTTGACCGGCTACTTAAAATGCACTGGATTCTAAATTGCACCAAACTGCTATTAAAATCTCCATTTTCTGACATCTCATCTAATTTGATCTTTAAAGAAAAGAAGGGCATTTCAAAAAGTGGTATTTGGGAGAATTTTTCACTTCTACTTTTAAGTAAATGACCACCCCTGAATATGACTGTGCCCCAAACTCACAAAGTATTGAAGCACTATGCGTGTAGTTAAATAGATAACAAGATGGCCCTTGAATTTAAATTGCCCATTATCATTGTTTTTAATGAGCTTGGCCCAGAGATTGCTTTTTT
>CAESWR010000305.1:607889-621506 GCA_903171835.1 Mullus surmuletus
CCCCCCCTCCCACCATTCTCATTCAAGCCCAGCCTCCGCCTCTCCAGCCCCACAGCAGCCCCCCGTCCTCTATTGATCCCACAATCTCATCAAGCACGTTTCCTTGAAGATGCAATTTCCACCACATCAACACACAGGGCCGGAGCACTTTGTTCAAGCCGCGCTCGCCATGTCATTGATCTAGTTCGGAGCTTGCTGGCCCACTCTCCCCCTCCTTCCTGTCTCCTGCCATCGCCGCCTCGTCGCCCCAAAAAACAGACACTCCCTCGATCCGCCGCTCCGTAATACACATCTCCACTCTCGCGCCGCGCCTCGGCTGCCGTCCGCCCTCACTCCCTTCGCTGTGCACGCCCGCTGCTGCCTCTTTTGATTGAACGGGGTGCGGAGGAGCGGTGAACCGTGGTGAACCCACAGACGACGGCACGGAGAGCTTATAAACGCGCGCGAAATGCACAGGGAAACACACAATTGGCGGCATATGCCCCCATCAAAGCTGTGGCAGCGAGGCCATAAGGAGCTCACTGAGGAGGCTGATTGGTCTCCTTAATCAAATAAATAAAAAATCACTTCTCTCTTTACACACAAACTACTGCTCTCCCACTACTGTAGAAAGTACACTGAAATATATTTGCTCACCCTCATTCTCCTCTGATCTCTCTTTGTTTCACACACATCTACACACTAGTTTAGTCCACCTACAGACATCTGTGCATGGATATATAAATACACACACGTGGACTTCATACGCTGGGCTCCGGTGGTGAGGTCATGACGAAGTCTACCCCTCAAGGCCTCTGAGACCTCATCCAATTCCCGCATCCTCCCACTCGTTCTCCCATTTCTCCTCCTCCCCACTTGCCCCTGTGTAATCCGCTTCCATTTCCCTTTATGTAATCTTGTCACAAATGCGTTTCAGATATAACTCACTCATCCTCCCGTCCATTTGTCTCTCCCTTTTTTCCCACTCCTCCCTCGCCCTCTTTCTTTAATTACCAAGGCAATCATATTGACCAATTCCCTCTGCTTGTTTATCCCTCCCTGCAACTGTTTGAATATTGAAATTGCAGTATTTATTTGTCTCCTCTACTCTCCGTACTTCAAAAAAAGGGAAAATATAAGACAGAATCGTGAGGGATTTAATTGAGTGGGTTGGTGGCTTTGGGATGAATTATTAAATAAGCAACAAACATTGCTGACACGCTGGTGGCACTGGCCAAATGTGATTAAGAACACGCCACACTTGTCCGGCCCCCTCACTCCAGTCCGCGTCTTCCCTCCCTCCCTTTGTCTCACCTCGTCCCCCATATTGAATGTCAAAACTGTCTGTCACAGTCCTTTCCTGCAAGCAGACAGGACACAGACTTTGCTGCAAACGGCCTTTGAGGCACTAATGTCAGCGTTTATTTACCGGTGCCCACAATTATAGCACCCGACGTCTGATGACAGTGTCACCTTGAGTGATGCCATGAATGCAGGGTGGACGAGAGGCAAAACAAATGACATTTCAAATGACAAATCAGATATTTGAGTGCAGCGCGTGTCTTCTCGATTCACCTGCGTTTTTGGATGGTGCCTAACTGAGCAAAACTCCACAACATACATCACTGATTTGGCTTTTCAGAAAACTCTCGTATGCTTTTGTAGCCCTTGGCAGAGTTTATCCAGCAGAATGAAATACAGTGGGACCAATTATCCGATCACTTTCCTTCGATGTGTACACTGGCAATGAAGCCGGAAACACCTGTGAAGACTGCAGACAGCGGTGACTGCAAACACTGGGGGATGATCCTTTTAAAGAATAAATAAGACGACTGCTGATTTGATAAACCGGAGTTACGGAGCGACAAGCTGTGTCTCATCTCTAATTTGAAAATCATCGGCCATGACGCACACACAACCGGACCGTCATCAAAGACTGTCACTGTTGACACATTTGGCAATCAGCACAAAACCCCTTTGGAAGTCGCCCTGATTACCCTGTAGGGGGTAATGACATTTCTGAGTGTAATTAATCTTGTGTCGAGCACCGCTTTCCCAGGTGGATGTGAATCATGTGACACAAACATAACGTACTAAGACTGATTTTTTTGGGGGTGGGGGGACATCTAGTGACTGCTTTCCCCAGCTTGTGTTCCATTTACATCCAATTACCTGGCGGTGGGGGTGACACACACACACACACACACACACACACACAGACTGGACTCTGTTTCCAAGAATACATTGACCTTGTTTCTCCTTGCTTATGAAACAGAAATTAGAAAGCCTCCGCTGTCTGACCAATCCTTCCAAGTATCTCGCCGCTGTGCTCCTCTTGGTTTTAATCAGTAAAAGGATGGGACTTACTGGCCTGTCTGAGGTAATCAACATCAGGGGCCATAAAGCGATGCTAATTGAATGGTCTCCTCATTGTCATGCACAGGGGGTGTCTCTCCCCGCTCTCGTTCTCTCCCAATCCTTCCCTTTCCACTCTGGCTCTCTTTCTGCTTTTTTTTTCCTCTTTTCTTTTTTTTCCTCTTCTCTTGTATGCCTCTCATACAAGTCCCCATTGCTGGCGCTCGCTTTTCCCACCGACAGCTCTAAGAAAACAGGCCTTGTTTGAAGTGGATGGAGGAGATGCTGAGACAGTTTAGCCCCTGTGTGGAAGTGGTGGGGGTGGGAGGGGGTTGAGGAGAGGGGCGGAGCTGGGAATTGGGGAAAATTCTGAAAACATTCTGAGGTCAACAGAGCAAGTGAGGTGAAAATGCCTGGGCGGATGTGGTGTCATACCCATCATCTGGGTTACCCCCAACGGTACTCTGCTTATGAGAGAGCTCAGACTGAATTTAACTTTTAAGATTTATGTCAATTGCAAAAGTTGGTCATGTGAAGAATTCCACTTTGACTTTGCTGAAAGTGCTGAAACTATTGACTGTTTTAAGTGCTCTTCCCTGCCACGGCCCCTCATTCAGGACCCACACTGCAAATACCCATAGAGACAAGCCAGGAGCGTGACCAAGCACATTGGCAAGAACAAAAGGCTGGTGATTTCATATCCAGCTTTGCAGATGAAAAGAATTAGGGTTACATCACGCACCGGGTTATGATGGCACATCGGTGACTCACGTTGTAGCAAGTATCGTGGGAGGATATGTTTTTTGTTCCAGACATCTTTCGACAAATTCATGTAGTTGCATAACAAGTCGGCTTAACCTGAACAAATGGTTTTTCCTCACACTTAGATCACCACCTCTTACGCATATTGAGGCGAATCCCCCATTGAGGGTCTTTGCTCCAGGCCCCTGTGGCAGAGCGATGTCATATGGGAAGGCATGCATGCTACTTCCAGAGCCAGAGGCAGCATCTCCAGTGCCGACTCGACTGAGCCAAACCATCGACACAGCACCTCCGGTTACAGAGTGGAAACCACACAGCACAGAGTCTGCCTGTATGTGTGTCGCAAAGCATGCTGCCGGCAATTGATTTTTGTTTTGGCGTGCCCATTTTCACCTGGATATGCAACAAAACTGTAATCATCCCAACACTCCGTATTCTCCTCCCTATAACCCCCCCGCCCCCCCGAAACCCTCGATGCTACCAACCCCCCAGGCAGCTGCTGCTCAGGCTGCCATCTGGAGAGAGACTGACCACTGCTTATCAGCCCCTGGCTCATCATACAGCTGGCACGACGACACACGAGAGGCAGAGCCGGGAGAGGGACAGCAACGGCAGAGGACGAGGAGTTAATGGAAGACGTCGGGATGGGGACAGAGATGTAGCCGGCGAAAGATAAAGCGAGGGTTGAGGAAGACGAAGAGTGACAGATGAAGAGAGGACAGACGCAGAAGACGGGGAAAAAAGCAACTCCCCAGCAGAGAGAGGCTCTAAATCTAGAGATAGTGACCAAGACCAGGGGGGAAAATCAGCAGTGAAAATGTACGATTGGGTAAAAATAGAATAGAAGAGGATCAGACAGAGGAATCTCAGGGACTGGGGGGTGGGCAGGTGGAGCTGAACCAATGTGCCTGTCCTTTATGCCTCATAAATTGTCTTTCATGGCATCATTGTAGAGGCTATTGATCTGAAAAAGACAAACACGCCTCTCCAGGTCTGGGGAGCCCGCCGCTTGTTGCTTCCATTAATGATGTCGCCTTTCACTCAGTTGTTCATTACAATCCATTCACCTCTGGACCGGAGAAGAGCAAGCTTTACACACAACCTCCTCTGTTGGCCTCTTAGCATCCTGACCTGTGTCTTCAGAAGCACGGAAAGGGTGGGAGGCTCCAGGAATAGCCACATGGGGCTCCTCTCCACCCCTATACATGTAATGAGACTCTGTGTTGCCTTGAGTCACTATGTCAGTCAATGTGCCTGGTCGAAACAGTATGTCTGTTAGGCAGCCAGTGAATGTGTCATGTGGGTTAAATGGTACACGGCCCACTGTATATCTCCCCATCAGCTGTCACAAAGTCCCTGACACTGATGCAGATTAAAATCAAAGCCCCCTGCTTTCCCTTTCCATCTAAATACCCCGGCCCTTGTTTATGAATCTGAGGGCCATCTCTTTGTGGCATTGGTGGACGCTGCTCCTAGCTGTGATTTCCCTGGAGGCGGGAAAACCTGCCTCATGGTTTGCCTCCGTTGTCTTCCTCCTCCTTGTTACCCAACACATATTTACATCAAGGCAGTGCTGGAGTACTTGCATAGCACATCGAGACCTAGTTTCACTCCTGCAGGATTTCTTGATGAGATCAGTGAGGAGGACTGGCGAGAAATTATGTTTTTCATTTGCTCAGCTGGTCTTATTTCCATGATTCAATCTTCCAACTTGGCTCTAAATTGGTCCTCTTGAGCCGAGATCTCCTACTGGGCCTGCAGCTGTGGGAGCATGTTGAGCCTCTATAGGCAACAGCATCTCATGAAAAAAGGTTAGCCAGCACCAGGTGTGGTCCGACTGCCTTCTGAGACTCAAACTGGCATGTTCATTTCCTCCCGACTCCCAGCCTTAATTACTAAATTCAACTGGTCATTTGGATAATAACTCACACCGGCTGTTTCCCTCCGTTTTTATGTCTTGAAGATGATATGTCCTAATGAGCTGATAATCAAACAGCACCTGAACTTGTATGCCCCCCAGAGGAGTGACGTTATCTCCTCTGTTGGATACACTGAATCAGTGGGATGCTGAAAGCCACTGCCGGAGTTTCTTCCCGTGTTGGACGCATGGAAGTAAACCCACGCAGTGAGAGACAGGCATAGCAACCTGATTAAATCAGCAGATTTATTTTCTGTGTTGGTCCCCATTGTCTCTTTGTTCCAGTTTGCTTCTTTTCCAGTGTGTCTCTGATGGGGAAGAGGGGAAACAAAAGGAGCAGCAGCAGTAGCTTTCTTCCTCGTCCCTCTAAAGAGATTATAAGTGCTTGTGAAATGACTTCAAGGAAAAGCGCATGGAATTGTCTTTTCTCACTCCATATCAGCCCGCAACCATGAGCCTGAGACGGATTCCAGGGTGACAAAATGGCTTCAGACAGCTTGCCACACACATCGTTACAGCAGACAATGGACCAGCCTCGCTTTAAGTCTGTTTCCCCAGCCACCATAACCATCTGGATGGTCTGTTAGCTTGTTAGAGTGCATCCAGTGGACCACTTAGCCGGGTGGTGTAGTGTGCAGAGTTGGCTAGGAGAGGCTAAAGGTCAGAATGTTGGATGGTACTTGTCCACCAGGCATCCACTGAGATGATTTATGGTGATCCCTATAATTAGTCTATTCAGGCGTGTTAATAGTTCTGCCATGCATTTCAGAAGTGAGTTATTACACTGAACAGGCAACACTGATTAACCACAGGCGTGGATTTACAAGACGTGTAAGTATGCTTGTGAGTGATTCCTTCCTTTAACTCTCCTCCTCGCTGCTCAATATGGCCAAAGACCACTGGCATCTACTGTCAGAAATTAGCCTCAGCACAAGCTCATTAAATCTGCTGTTTGCGACACTCCCCTTCCTTGATGCACGATGGTTCCTCGCTGATGTGTCCACTAAGGTGACACAACTGTCTTAGCACTCTGGTGAATTTCTTCCCTGACCCAAAGTCCCATGACACTCATTTCTGCTCTGCGGATGTTCTAATGAGTTTTTGGCACAGCATGGGCTGATGCAGGATGATGTTGGAAGAGACTTTGATGCCAGGTGGTGAATTGCTCTGTGGAAGAAAAAAAAACTTGGATATAGTCGTCCTCAAAAGAATCCTTTCCAGCTGTATCAACAAATAAAATTTAATGACTTACTATTTTAGAGTCTTAATTAAATCTAGAAGCAAGCTACTTGAAATGCATGGTTTTGTGGCACATTTAAAGAACTGTTCTTGAGTGGTCTGGTGGTCTCCTTGCTTCTAAAAGCTGGATTCGCTTCAACTTGCTCATTGATATCAGGTGATGAGGATTTCCTGTTTTTGGGGAGTTAAAATAAAGTCAGACAATGTGCATGTTTTCTTTTCAGCAGATAGAGGATAGAATGGTGTTTACCTCTGTCAACCAGCAAATCTGATCTGTATATACAGGCAAATACCTGTATATACAGATCAGATTTG
This sequence comes from Mullus surmuletus, assembly GCA_903171835.1. Taxonomy (NCBI): domain Eukaryota; kingdom Metazoa; phylum Chordata; class Actinopteri; order Syngnathiformes; family Mullidae; genus Mullus; species Mullus surmuletus. The sequence goes on from CAESWR010000305.1 coordinate 614,458, forward strand.
CTGATTTGTAAGAGGATTGAAAGTGCACAGGGATGATTTATACTGGATATAACCTGGGTAAATGTTAGATTTTGTTACCTCATATGCATTTGCAATGCAATTGTTATGCTCATGGGTGCAGTTAGTCTGGCCCCCATGACAGCACAGTCACTGGACCCCATCAAGCAATTAATATTATGCCCAACAATGTTTTGTGGACCCCTGTCAGCTGAGGACCCTTACAACATCCCAGCTGTAGCTTCAAAGCATTGAATTCTTGTAGATCTAAACATAGCTGACAATGCAATAATTTCTGCATCCTCACGCTTTAGTTCTATTCATTATTTTAGTTCATTTTCATTAACAAGCTCCACATAGATTAACACATACTAGGTATGGGCCTGACGCACACGGCAATTTACCTATTACATGAATGAATAGACTAAAATAGGACACAATCTCTTCGTCAGGGTTTCTATATCGAGGAAATAGGTAACTCCATTAGTGTAGTTTTTGTGGGGTCCAAAGAATAGATTACAAAGTCTACAGTGTTCTACTGTCTCCTTCTCCTTGAAAGAGTTTTCCCTGAGTGACAGCCCTGAGCGGTCAGCTCAGACGTCTGATGCCCGCAGACTCACAGATCACAGAATGGTGATCACTTTCCAATACTGTGCAGTTAATGAAACAGCTACAGTGAGATAAAAGTCCTGAATGTTTTTAAACAGAATGGCCATTTCTTACATTGTGGTTATCCACAATGACACCAATCCACACGCATGTCAATCACAGACCTGACTTTTTCACCGAGTAATAACAATGCTTTTTTGGCAATATCTTTTCTATTGGGATTGGGGTGCATCCATCATCCCTTCTCTTTAGCTACAGTCACCCTGCAGTCAGTAATCATAATCAAAGCAGATAATGGGGTATTGATAACCCCTATAGTGCAAGATTACCTCTTTTGTGTAATTATTAGCCAATTAAAGAACACAATTCATGGATACATTGCTCGTCCGATAAGCAACACCACAGTTATATGGGCATTTCCAACACAGAAAAGAAATACATTAGTCTGGACATAAATCTTGACACAACAAGCCTTTGTGTGTGCAGATGAACTCTTGTTGGAGTGAGGCAAAGGGGGATATTGCTAATTATTGCTGGTAAATGCATGTCTGTCACTATCAGCTTGCTAGGAGGCAAACATGATGGGTTTACTGACTTATATAGAGAAAGCACTTCATTTGCTAATTATCCACTTACGCACCTTCCTGAAAGCTTGAATGATGAAGAGAGAGAGGCTGTGTCCCTCACTGTCAAAAACAGTCTCAGAGCAGGCTTTTAGTGCATCTACCTTGGCAGGTCAAATAACACTTGTAAACTTTTTAATGTTATGGGAGGGGGGGGTCATTTCCACTTGATAAAGGCATAAAAATGCATGCTAGCGGCCGTTCAGTGAGGATATATAGTGAGAGAGAGAAAAGGGAAAAAAACTGTCAACATGAGCGACAGCCAGCAAGCCCAAGCTGACGCATGATTGCACTCTACAAACCACCTTCTGGGGGAAGGGGTCAAATGAAACTGAAATCCTGACAGGATTCTTAAAGTCAGCAGGCTCATAACTCATAACTAAGTATAATCTAAGAAAGACAACAGGGGCTGCAGCCCAAAATAGAAGCTAATGAAGCGGGTCTTGGAGGTGTGTTGTGGGGAGGGAGTGATAGCGTGACGTTAACAAGATGGGACATTAGACAGGATGAGAGTTAAAACAGGATGCCATGGAAAAGAAAAAGCCATCCCCCTTCCCCCCAGCCCTCTCTTCTTCACTACACACACACACGCACATATTGGTCAAGTCAAGTAAAGAAGTCCCAGCTTTGCCCTGGGTGCTGCCCATCAGAGACAATTAAATCCACTGATCTGTGACCTGTTTGCCACTCCATGTCACTGGTTGCCTCTCCAGAAACACAGAAAGACCCCTGACATTCACAGTGGGCCGCAGTCGGAACTCATAAATATCTGCAGAGACTCTGCTTTTCCCCCTTGCTTTGTCTTCCATTGCGAGTCCTGCGAATTAATTTCGGTGTCACGCGTGTTCACCTCTTTTAATGCTAGAGGATTTAAAATGAGGTAGGACGGGAATGAGAATCGTGTTTTTTATGAACATGTTCTGCCATAATTAGAAGTCGGGGGCAGAAATGAGCCGCCAGAGTTGCTGAGCAGAACATCGTGAATAGGTGCAGAGACTCCCTGCGCTGCTTCAGGGTGACAGTAAAGAAGACGTGAGACCACCATTAGATCATCTTGCAGTCGAAGCAGATTTGTACCCCCACCCTGTTCTTTTCCTGCTGTCTATCAAGCCCATCATTCCACCGTCAATCTAAACACAGAACCTTGACATGCATGCGAATTGGCTAATTTGTTGCCTGCTCTTATTTTCCCCCCCAGACTCATTTGTAAAGCCTGGTGTCTGTTGAACATGAGCTGGATCCACACTAGCAGGTTCACAGTCAATTAAACAAAACACAATGCTATGGTGATGATTCGAGAGCAAATGGATTAGACGATAATTTGTGCCCTTGTAACACCATTTTTGAAACTTCGCTTCTTAGGCAATCTACAATACTGCTATCGCTACGGAGGAGAAAGACACCAAAAACGGAGAGATACCGTCAGCATTCAACTTGTATAACAGCCAGCTAGTTATGAAAGGCCTGGGCGTGTGTGGGTGGTCTGCTTTTAGTCAAGTGCAAACATTTTAGCCTTAAGAGGGAGATCTGCCAGAATCCACTGCCAATATGAATGCACCATCTACACCCACACTATTCCCAGTAACACATGTACGCCCCTCATACATATGAACAGCACAAACACGCTTCAGACAAGCTCTGCACGCACACCACTCATGTAAATGTATGTTTTAAATGGTGCACGCCTCTACACTGCAAGAACATGCCAACCTCCAACACTATATGTATTACATCACAGTTTACAGCACAGAGCCTAAAAGGCAATTTGAAGTTCATCTAAGCTGAAATTTGTACTACTGAAGCCCCCAGCAAGAAGAACCCTGCATCAGATTATTTTGCTTGATAATGTAATGGTCGATTTCCTGATAAAACCCCTGAACCTTACACTTTTTAATGAGTTTCCCCCTCGTGTGAGGAATCCTCTCCAAACAAACTAAGTATATGGAAGTCTTTATGACTTTTCCAAACTACTGACATGATAACTTTCTTAATGTAATGTTTGTTTAAGCAACCCAAACATCTTAGTTGGAACATTCATCCCAATCCCTCAAGACATTTTTAGGTGATGTATTAGTCTCAGCGTCTTTGACATAGTTGTTTGAATGTAAACGTTATTCCAACAACTAAAATCAGCTCCTTTTTAGGACAGGACAGTGTGACATTTCAATGCTGTTTTTGGAGGTCACAAGCTGTACTGGCCCTGAGGATCCTCATTCGTCCATCCTTTTAGGTTAAAATGAATTATTATGGAAAAATTGATGATTTGTGGTTTTGTCATCATCCCCGATAAAGCCTCTGAATGAGTCAGAGCTCCAGGAGGCTCCATCAATCAGCATAAATTTCCCTCAATCAGAAATGTTTGGGCTCTCCGCAGGGTCTGTTGTGTGATGAAGGCAGCAGGTACAGCGACAAGACGACAACACTCTGCCTCCTAAACCTCGACATGCGGAAAAAAGCGTTCTAAGTGTTAGCAACGCCATCCGATGAAAGCGATTTGACTATTTGATGAGTCATTGTCAAACAGAGGGCATGGCGGGATGTTCCAGTTCATGCTCTGAGCCGAGTAGCTGACAACACAATCATGCACAGGTCACTCGCAATATGTACGACAACGAAAGAAATTTCCACCATATTGCTCGGTAATGAGGCCGATGGTGATTCTGGGCTGTCATGTGTGCGCTCGGTGGGTCCCCATCTGTAGCAGTGAAGGTCACCGCAACATGGCAGCACAACCAGCGCAAAACCCTCTCGCCCTGTCACAGTGATGAGGGGGCGATGCTGCTGGTTCCCATCACAGATCACCTCCTCGCTGATTAATTAAGCTCATTCCGCTAATTGAAAGTCACCCCTCACCCACTGTTCCACCGTGAGATTGAGGGCAGGCTGAAAGATTGTGAGCATCCAACTCTGGAATGGCGAGGCACTGTACTGCCACACTTTATTAAATCAAGCAGCGACCAGTGCAGTTTTTTTTTCTCGCGGCGCCTCCTCCTGTTGCCTCCCTCTGCTCGCTCCACATTGCTCCAAACAACATCCCCTCTTTAACCGCGTACGAAGGCCTCCGATGAATGACGGCCAGCCCACACTGGCTGCCCTGGGAGCAATCGCTGTAATAAGCCAATTAACTAATTAAGACCTCGTTTGGAGGCCTAACGAGGAACACGGACACTCATTTGTGTAAATAAACAGGGACTTTTTTTTTTTTTACTGCATTTGGAGAGCTCTGATACATGTGCTCTTGCGCAGAGGTCAATAAATGAAAACAAAATAACAGAGGGCGTACACGGGTTCCTGCCAATAGACGCCTTCTCTCGTATGCATGAAACGGAGAAGCAGAGACGGTGCAATATGGTAATTCATTTATTCTAATGATACTGCTGACATCAGCCAAGCGAAGGAGCGGATCAGATCTGTCTTATCGCAGTAAAGAGAGGGGAAGCTCTTAGCCTTCTGACTGTCAACTCATTGGCAGCCGCCGTATCGTAATAGCGCGGCTGCATACAAAACTGTAAACAGACGCGAGCGGAATCGTTACTGATTCTCCTGTCGTCCCGTATCAATCTACATCAGGAGACGTGGCGCCCATTGATCTCGCAGTTTGGCACGGGCTTTGATGAAAACTCTCTATAAATTAGGGGCGTATGATGGGAAACTGAATGTATAATGTGCGCTCGCCTTGCTCATTGGACAGTGAATATGTAATGAATCAAAACCCTGTATTAACGCTCAAAGGCAGCAATCATCAGAGGGCACGTTGCTGACTGTTTACAACTAAAATACATTTCACGATTAGTAATCCATTTAGACAGATGGATTTTTTTTTTTAAAAAGGAAGAAATGGAGCAGAGTGATTCACCTATCGGGGGAATGAAAAGAATGCCTTCCCTCGAGCAAAAAAGATAAAATGTTAGATATTGCACGGCACACAGTGGTGGCCTGCTTCTTCTTGTATCTTTCATGAAAAAGAAAATTTGCACTCTCTTTGAAATCCATGATCAGTTAATATTTGAAGATGTCCATTCCATAAAGCCTTCTGCTTTCTTAATAGAAAAAATAATTATCTAAAGCTTATGATTAAATATCGCAACAATAATAAGGTTACAATGTGTTAAGGTGTTATTATCTTCACATGGGCTTTGATTTGTTTTAATATTCCTCCTTTCCCAAATCGGCCTCTTCTTGTAATGACAGACATCTTTTCATGCTGAGCTTCCTCAGTCATTTAGAGGACTATTTTTAAAACCTGTGTATTCTGACTCGAATAATTTGACACCCGGGGGGGGGGGGCTGGGTAATTACGGGACGATGAGATCAAGTAATTGATGCATGACAGGACGTATTCGGAGTGAAACATTCTCTTGGTGTTGCCGATATTATACGTACCATGCAGGGCTGTCATTAAAGTGTTTCAGAATGAGGACAGGAACAGACCAGCGTGGCCCCTGTAAAGATGTCAGCCTCAGGACCCCAACACGGCTGTTATTAGGTGTCTTCTGTAAATCTTGCCGCCACAGACTCAAGCCCGGCCACTGCTGAGACCCTGATCAAGTCTGCAACTAATCCCCTATGACTGACTGAGCCTCCAATGTGTGCTACAAACAGCAGGAAAGGGCGGGGGGGAAGAAAGAAACGGGCGTGTGTGTGTGTGTTACATTGTCACTGATTGTGTATACACGGAGCAATAGATGTGCAGACGGAGGCAGAAAGGAGCAGATGCAAAGAGGCGAGGGTGAAAGATAGATGGGCAGGAGGCAGAAATATGAGAGAGGGAGGAGGGAATTGGAAAATTGGATCTTGGGATGAAAAAAAAATGCTGAACAGGAGAGCAAACACAGACAACAGTCACATTTTATACGGGGAAAGTTTAGGCAGGACAAAAGGGTGCGACTGAAAATGACAGGTATGATCACAGGAAAAGAAAAGGGACCAAAGAATGCAGGAGTGACCTGTATTGTTGATGGTTGTGATAATGGAGAGGTGGGGGGAGAGAAAAAAAGAGCTGAGGGTTGACTTTTTTTTCCTCCTTTTCCTTTTTTTCTTCTTCTCCGTCTCCCTTTATTTTCTGCCCAGAGTCAGCAGGTTTGGGTGTGGACTGCGGGTGAGCGGATCGATGTGAGTTTCTATAGCCAGAATACTCTCCTCCATCTCTGACAACTGCCACACTCGGGTGATAGACCAATGGGATGGAGGGGAAGGGTACAAGGCAGCAAAAACGAGAAAACGAGGAAAAGAAATATAGGGGAGCAGGAGCAAAAGAGTGATTGAATGCAAGACCATTAAACACCCTGCAACCAGAATATTTAAATACATTATATCTTTATCTGTTAATATTTATAAGGCCCGGCTGGCATTTGTTTTCTGCGCCATGCCCTGCACCTGATAGATTTATCTTGCCGCCTAATCCACACACACAGCTGTACAAGCAAAGCATATGCAGACTTGAATAATAAATGCAAAGAAAGCTTCAGCCTTGGACTTGTGGGTCTGTGAGCTAACAAGTGGTCTTAAGTGAGCAAGGGGGAGAGTCACGGCACAAGGCCGAACGCACTCATCAGGGCTGAGCGCTCTCATAAACACACACAAATAAAGGCACACGTAAAAATGGCAGGATTTATTATCTCTGCGCTGGCAGCCACTGCACGTGTGATGTAAATGTTAAACCACGAGTCTGTCATTTACAAGACGTTGTTTTACGCTGTGGCTTGGTTGCTATACTCGGAGAGATTTATGTTTGTCTTTATTTCTGCCACAACCTCACACTGGCCTTTTCCACCCATGCAGTGTGATATACAGTCCGGTCAATAAAGGAGAAAAAAAAGT
>CAESWR010000305.1:639163-650784 GCA_903171835.1 Mullus surmuletus
GCACAGTCGGAAATGCTGAGGGGTCCCCAGGGCAGCGCACTAAAGCATAACTTTTAGATCTCAAACTGGCTTGGTTTTACATTAAAATGAATGTGAGGGCTGCTGTAATGAAGTTCCGTCCACTTCAATGTTTGATTATGTAATTGCCGTCCTCCGGATTGAGACGCTGCTGTTTTCAAAGACCCAATATATAAAAGCCACCGAGTCGACGAGGCTTGACAACTGTGCCATATTTGCCTGCAGCCGCCACATAAAGGGGAATCTGTGCTCATTTAGAAGTCCCCACTATGAAAAAGAATAATCACTGTATCAAAATGCCCTGTCAAGACGGCGACAACGGACATCTATATACTTGAGGATGAAAACATATTTAAGATCCAGGGAGCAGAAAGGAATGTAGAAATGGATCACGCTTTTTCTTATTCATGCACATGATATCAAACATATTTGCAGAAGCGTGGATATAATCTGCATTTCCTATGGAGCTTTAGTAGGGAAAACATGTTTTCATCAAGTGCAATTCATTTCATTTATGATGCCATTGCTTTAATTGTCTGAAATAATTGAACCTTAAGGCAAGTCTACTTCTGCCATCATACATTTTCACATCAATTCAACAGAGAAAATCGCTTTAGTAAAAAAAAAAAAAAAATGCAATTAAAATAAAATCAATAGCACTCAGAAAATTCCCTCTAACTTTTTCAGAATTGCAAATGTTCTGAAGGGCCCGAAATGCAATTTGAGGGCCAAACTTTTCATACAGTGGTCGATCGGTCGCTATCTCTCTTTACCCCCATCAAAAAACGAAAGAGAGGGAGAAAATCTTAATAGAAGCCCAAAGTCAATAAGGCCTGATCGTGATGGATTCAGCAGATGATCAATCACGTCGGCCTGATTGAGAAAACACCTGCACTGTCTGCCCCACATTTGTCATGTCTGATTTAGCTGCCTCCCTGTAGTACACAGATCAATTCTGATTACAGCTGTCACACCCAAAATAACAAACAAAGCTAACCGTCTGTTTGATAGAGCAGATATTAACAATAAACAGGCCGACATAAAGCCAGATAACAAGCGCAGAATAGGGAGATTCATCTTCTACGGTTCAGACATTATCTGATGTGAACCGTCAATTCTCTGGGTCTGACATCGACCTGATGCATTTTTCCCCCCTGTGTTTTATAACTTGAACCTTGTTGTGCTCTAATTTATGCTGGTGGCTTTGCACAGTATCATCATTGTGCACGGCTAGATTTTTCATTTCCAAGGGGTCTTTAAAAGGCAGCTAAAAAATAGATAATGGTTTTAGCTTGTAACAAGGCAGAAAAAACGACTGAGTTTCTATGACGTCAATTCCAGTCCTCTCATTTGGTGAATCCAAATATAACAGCTGCACTCTGGTTTATATATAGACACCGGTGGCAATTAGAAGAGATCATATATTTTCACAGCGTGGAATGACTCGGCTTGACTCTATACCGGGTTTTGCGAGCAGGATTTTGTTTTCCACTGTGCTCGGCGCTCCCACGGTGGAGCTGGCAGGGACGACGAGGCGGCGAGCCTCCGCTGTGACATCATCTGGAGCACGACGCACACAGAGACGGCGGAGGATGCGAACGGGCAAAAAAAATGTAAGGGGGGTGCCGTCACCACCGGGAAGGGGAAACCGATGAAACATTTCGTGACTATAAAACAGCCATAAAATATCTGAGTCACAGACATCACCCCGATGCCGCTGACAGTTTCATCTCGGATGATTTGCAGCTTCAGAGTGACCTTTCGATGATTACTAAGTCCATGATGTTTGCCAGTTTAAAATTCAGAATGTCGAGAGTCAAGAATATATGTGTGACAAGGTGTTCCAAGCCACTGGCTAATAGCTGGAAACATCTTTTGCTTTGCTTTTGAATATCAACAATCATCCTACAATTTAAATGTAAGTGGAATTAAATTTCTTCTCCTCAGCATGGATTCCTGTTTCGTGGGGTCACAGACGCTTCGGACCTTTGACCACTCAAATCTCATCAGTTCATCTCTGAGTGAAAGCCGTAATGAAATTCAATCCGGGGCTCTCGAGATATATTGTCCTCCTAGAATATGAGGTCACCATTACCTTGACCTTTGCCCTCCACCCTCTCATCCATCCTTTTCAGAGACTATTCATGTTTGAGGAAATGTAATCAGTTCAGTTCTTGTCCAGTTGATTAATAATACAAAATAGACATTGGTTAGTATTAATAATCTAATAATGGCACGTATAAAGTAATATACAACCACTTTGATACTAATCATGTACTTTACAAGTGCTTTTACTTGTAATGTATACTTGCACGCTGCCGTATTGGCTCATTTAGGCAGAGGATGTGAGTACTTCATCCACAGCTGTGTATGGATAGTGACGTGTCAGCGAAAATATGTTGTATTAGAGTACTGTTGCCCAACATTAAGCAGCTAATTGCCCTTTTCTGACACCTTCATTATTCCTTAATGGAATTGGAGGTCTGCTGGCCACATAAAGGTCACATCGATTCAGCCGGTACCCCCTTGATGGGGAGAGAGTGTGATGTTTTGCTGCCGTGACAAAACGATTTGAGAGTCATTTCGGAAAGCAGTGTTGCCAGAATATTTGTTGTTTTCTTCTTTTTTTTATGTACCAATTTGACACTTCCACCCATGGGCAGCGCCAAGGGTGGGTGATTTTAGCGGTAAGCCCTAAATATTTACTGTTCATGACACACGGCATTTTCTGCGCTAAACCCAAATCATAGCTGCAGGACTCACAGTGTTTCAAACAGACGAGTCGGAGCAGAGCAGCGAGCCGAGCCCCTCCCTTTTTGCAATCTTCCTGCTCAGCCCCTGGCGCTGTTATTGGGAGCACCAGTTGGGGGGCGACCGGTGCTCGGCTTTGATATTCTCTAACAATCAGGGCGTTAAAACAAAAGCGAGCAAAGCAGAGACAACATGGGTGGGCCACCTTCCTTCAGAGCTAAGGTGGAAAGGCTTTGACTAATCGATAACGGCATTACAGTCAGCAGCACGTTTTGTGTGATTGTGCACTTTGCAGACTGATTTAAGATGCAAAGTCCTACAAATGTCTCAGAAAGCCAAACAACATAGCGGACGGGCGATTTTCTCCTGGTACTGATGATAATGAAGTGTCAGCAAATGCAGCGTCGCAGTGCTTCTGCTTCGTGTTTAACCACAAACAGCAACAAGTGCCAAGAGACACACAGATGTCTTTTAATACATGATCACATTAGTACGTTTTCATTAGTTTAAGCAATTGCATATCAGTGAATTATAGATCGGATTATCATGCATAATATGAATCATAATTGACAATAATAAAACATTCATCCATTATGCATTCATTGATCTTGCAATAACTATTGATCGAAACACAATCCCACGCTCATTAAAAGCTTCCCGGGCCAAGCTGAGCCCCAGATTTCTTCTGACCCTGAAAGGGTCTTCCTGCCCGATTTTTGATCATCACGTGAGGCAACCAGACCATATATAACATTGAAGTAAGCGCTGCGGTGTGGAGTAAATAGCTGCTTGTCAAGGACGAGATGAGAAGGAAATTAATTAGAAATTTATCGCCGGATAAACATTGTCCAAGTTTTCTTTTCTTTTTTTTTAATATCAATATGGCAAATTTCTTTCATATTTGTTTGTGGCTCAAGCACAGAAAGAAGAGAAAACAAGTAATTGAAATGCGTTTTAAAAGGGTAACACAGCCCTGGGAAGAAAAAAAAAAGGCCAGCGTTTTATATCACTCGGGTTTCACAAATGAGTTAGTAAAATTCACCTGCATCACCCAAACAAGTGCAGGGACAGAATATGACTTGCAAACAACAGCCTTGAAATGTCTTAAATAATGCCAGAGTTGAATGTTGCGGTTGCTCCGATGCAGGTTAAAGCACTAATGGAATTTCACTCACTGCATTACGACGCCGGGAAGAACAGCACAGGCTTTTAAGCGTTATCCAAGCCCAGATCTAATTAGTGAAATATCATAAAACAATAACACGGCTGTGTCTTCTCCAAAACCCAATTAATGGTCTATTGCAGCACAATTGTTTAATGAAATCTCACCTAACATCCCAATTACCATAGTATCATTCACAATATTGTGAAAAAGATATTTTTTTCAGGGGGGTGGAAAAAGAGCATTTCTATTATCCTGAGCTTAAAAAAGTCAGTCGTGATTTTTAACAACCAATACCCACAGGTAATGGGGAAAAGAAATCTTTCAAGACAATGTCGAACATTTCCTGTAAGTCCCGGTTATGGGCTGTCACAGTCAAAGCCGTAGTGAAACTGCCTAACTGAGTCTTTACTGTCAGGATGTCGTGCTAATATGGGCACTTTATTACGAGAACAATCCCGCACGCGCTTTCACAGCTGGAGCCGCGTCCCGGCTTTAAACAACAGGGGGATTGCAGTCTGTCTAAATCGCAGCTCTGAGTGCTGTGAAACACCTGCGCCGGGAGCCGCCGACCACTGGGCTTCTTTTTCCTAATTACGGGGCTTTGTGAGGAACAAAGAAGCGCGTCGTGTTGTTTGACAGTCGTGTACGCTGGCAATCTCGCGGAGTATCAGAGTATAATATATTTCCCAACCTGTGTGTGACTGGCTCCTAACCAGTTATTATGATGTGGGCACACTGCATGAGCATCTTATTAGGGGTGTGCCGCCTCACTGGAATGAGTCTCTAACCAGTGGCACATCGCATTAGCAGTGGCTCCTTAATGCCGCAGTATCGCACAACAAGTGACCCTGAAACAATTTTACAAACTCCCACTCTCTCCGCCAGAGCCAGAACAGAGCGTCGGAATAAACCCGCTATGTTTTTATTCCACCTAATCATCTGCCGGCAAAATCAATCCATCTCGATCACTGCCTGTTGTGGGTCTCGGAATCCCTCCGCCCTCCTCCCACCCCTCCCTCGCACCATCTGTCTCTCTTCCCCGCGCTCCCCACCCAGCAGCCCTCCTTCAATCATTTTTTTCATAACTCCTCCATCTCTGTGGCCTGTCCACCCTCATAAGCTCTGCCTCTGCCCCCCCCCCCACCATCATCGCATTAAGCGCCCGTGGGCCGGGCCGCGTGCAAATTTCAAAGCGACGTCGAACAACACATCAGGCGGTGATCGGAGCGCGTCGGCGCTGATGCTGGACATGCTCGATTCGCGGCAACACGTTTGTCGTCTCGGCCTGCCGGGGCCCCCGACTCATTCGCAAACCCACACAGTCTGCCGCTGACTCCGGACAGGGATTAGAATTGTGTTAAAGTCAGGGAAGAGGGAATCCTTACAGTCGCCGTTATAGACCTCCAAAGTCCGGAGGCCCTGCCTCTCATATGCCCTTTTTTGTTCCCATAGGAGACAATGTTGGTATGTAGTGCTCGTTAGCGCACCCTGTGTCGCTTCTCCTCCCCTCACTCATGCCTTCGCTCGCTCTGTCTATTAAAGCTTGGGACACAATTATCCCCATTCTCTGTCTCTCTCTTTCACCCTCCATCTCTCTCGCTCACTGCGAGAATGAGAGTCTGGAACACAATTACCCCTGTTCCCTCTCTCTCTCCCTCCATTCTTGCACGACATCCATCCGTCCCTCCCTCTCTCTATCTCCCTCTCTCTCTCGCAACCTCTTATGGCTTCAGGAGAAGTCTGTGAAGGGAGCAGCTGCTGAAATATTTATTGATCTGTTTTCCTCAGTTTTATTTATTTCCCTCCCTTTCCCTCTTGCCCTCCCTCCCTTCCCCTCCAAAAGCACCCCACCACCACCACCACCACCCCGGAAAAACCACCTCCAGCGCCGAGAGATGTCAGGAGCGGGCGGATGGGGCTAGAAAATCCACAACATGAAACCATCATTTAGCATTTGTTGCACCCAGCAGTTTTACCTGTGTAAACAAACAGGGAGGCGCGGGCGCGGAAAAGGAGGCAAACGCAGCAACAACGCTGGCATCAGCCGCGGCGTGGAACAAATGCGGCGCGGATTGAGCCGTGAGACGGGCGGATTGTTTCTCCATATTTTGATGCCGGGTCCCGCCGCGGGGAGTTGTTGACAGTGAACGCCAAGGTGCTGCTCCCCCTTTTTTTTTTGTCACTATAAAGGAAGTTGAACACAAACCTGCAGGCTATTGAAGTTGTAGTCATGGCAACAATGCCCGGAGCAATTATAATTAAAATGCACAACACCGGACTAAACGGATTCACGGAAGAATCTGACGATATCTCCGCGTAATTAAAGGACTTCCGAGCTACTCCGCATCCCATGGTAAACATCAGTGCTGTTACAGGGGGCTAAGTTTTGAGGCTACTCCGATGGCGAGTATTTTGGCGGTCGCCTCAAACTAATGTTTTTCTCCAGCCCTCTGTTGTTGCACAAGTGATTAAACTTCCATACACACACACACACAAGGGGGGATCACACACATAAACACATACACGAAGAAACACACTCACAAAAAAGCTAAGTCCCATCGCTAGGCATGGCCTGCATTACTGCCTAAGCCTTTTCCATTGATTTGCCGGCGAGCTCCTTGTCTTTTGGTAATGAGGACAGGGAAAGAAGCGGGACCCTCGTCCCTCCCGGCTCCCTCAGGAGGAGCCGCCTGCACTAATCTGAATTGTGTTTCCAATGATGCTAACTCCCTGGCACGAAAAAAAAAGACTATAAGAAAGAAGAAATCACACAGTTCTCTCTGTTTCTCAGGCTCTCACAGCTGTCATTTCTCTTAAATGTGTAACATGCGCACATCTGGAAACAAGAATGCACCCCCCCCTCCCTTCCCCTCCCCTGTCTCTCTCCCCTTGTAGATAGCTCAATCCACAGTCCGGATTGGAGTCTCAAAAAGCCACTGAGAAAATTGCACTGTGCTGAGGATTATTCGATTCTCTCCATATGAACGCCATTGAAAAGAGATCAATGAGAGTTATTAATACCCGCAATGATGTATATATATATAAAAACGTCCCCCCGTGTCCCACATGGCTCGGCTCCATTGGATTTCCATTGATTTACCACTCACACCGTTAGTGTTGAAATTCATCTTCCCAGTGGCCCAAAAAAGAGCCATTCTACTCCGCACACATGCATACGTTTATTGTGCCGTGTGCTGTGAGTGTGTGTGGGTGCGTATTTGTGTGTGTGTGTGTGTGTGTGCCTGCGTGGGCAGCAGTTGATGTGAGTACATACGCGAACCGCCACTTATTCCAGCTAGCATAGCCACTCCGCTCCCTCTTGAATGATTCTTCCCCTGCACTAAATAAAACATTGCCTTTTCATTTATTACAACGGAACCCAGAGCTCGTGTTCAAACCCGCACCTGGGCCAATGAAGGTCTTTACGCTGGGACTGGGACACAATGAGGACGAGGGGAAGCTGTATCGGAGTAAGTTACTACAGTAATTAAACACAGTATAACTACCTGTCCCGTGTTGAAAGCGGTCCCAGTTCCTTTCCATTACACTGAACTCCATATATTATGACTATAATTATAATTGCAAACAAGTCTCGCTGTAATCATTATTTATGACACTGACACCGTGTGTAATTGCCATCCCCCAAACCAATATGTGAAGCCCGGCAAAGTGTTTATCAAAACCGACAGCAGGAATCTCAAGGGCAGCGAGGTGAGGCGGCAGCCAGCCGATCGTCCACGGCAACGCCGGGGCCAATACCGTCCTCAGAGAGTTTGAACCTGTGACCTTTCAGTCATCGGGCGGGCCAGAGAGCTGCTAACGCTACACAACGCTTCGGCTTTGCTGTGCGCGGCCAAAGGGTCACTGGTCCGGGAGTTGTTCATCTCTGTCCAAGCAGTAATTGGAAAGGCTGCAGATCGTACGTTCTGAGGGTGATAATGTCGACAACTCGATGATTTTATTGAGAGATGCGCCAATTCCACTTTTTTAGTCCAAATACCATACCAATGTCGGGTCATTGTTATGGTTTAATGATGTTAAAATTTAAAAAAGAAAAGAAAAAATACAAATACAAATTTCAGTCAAACATTGGCTTCATATTAAACCACAATTAAGTCATTTGCTGAAAGTAACCTTGATGAATCACAACACATATCCAGTTCAGGTTTTTGGTATCATTGTGATAGGTTGGTTGCCTCCCTTATTTTTCCATTGCTATCCTCACAACCTTGAAATCACTCAATTGCTGTAATCAGTGCACTGCTCTTAACCAAATACATGCAGCTAAAATTGTGGCATTTTCACACCAAAGGCAATTTGAATATTCAGATAAGAGAAGTGATTCTACAAAATTATAAGCCCGATGAGTCATCAGCAGGTAGCATTTGACTCTTTTCAAGAACCTGGTTTACTTTTGAAAGCGTCTGCTGCTTGAGGCTCGGAATTGATACATCTGAGTTTGCTCTCGCTCTCCGATGCCATTTCAATTGCCGTGAATTAGCTGTGCCTATGTGTACACACACACATAAACATACACAGGAGTATACTGGCTCATACAGCGACTATCAGAAATGAGGTTTCCAAACCAGAGTCAAGCATCTCTACCGCAGCTCCTGTCTACTGGAGTCCTGGGTCAAAACACAGTGGGATTTTCATAAGGTAGCATCCTGAAGGAATAGAGTCAGTGGAGGATGTTGGGTGCACTGCACCATGGCGGGAAAAGAAATAAAAAGAAGTGATACCCGAGGGAAACACATTCAGACCGCAGAGCCACTCGAGGCTGGTAAAACCTCCAACCCTTGTCCCCTAGGCTCTTGAGACCAAATCCAGCCCCTCTCACTCCAACACTCGCAGACAAATTAAACCTGCCAAAACGGCAAAGCATTTCTAAGCCAAACATGGAAAACAACAGTGCACAGAACCCGCGGATTTTCAAAGGGAGGAAGAGAAAGCAGAGGCCTTCCAGAATAGGAGCACAAGGCATCTGTTGATGCTGGCATCCCTCTTCTCTTCATCTCCGAGCCAACGCTGGTAATCCAGTAGTGTGTGTGTGGTTGTGTGTGTGTGTGTATGTGTGCGTGTGCGTGTGTGTTAGAGAGGAAGAGGAAGAGTGTGACTGCAGGCTAACATGTGCAGTGTGCATTGACCCCACTTGGCCCCCATATGTTGCTGAAACAGAAAGGATTGTACGCTACAAAGCGACCCACCTGTTTTCACCTGTTCCTGCCCTGCATTCATTTCCTCTCAACAGAACCTCCTCCACAGCGGTGAACGTTAGTGGCAAGACCCATGTTTTGGTCCGCTTGATCACGAGCGATTGATATCTACCAAAGCGTGCTGACGTGATTTCCCTACAATAATTGCGGCAACGGTATCTCCACGATGGGTATCT
Organism: Mullus surmuletus; assembly: GCA_903171835.1. Classification (NCBI taxonomy): domain Eukaryota; kingdom Metazoa; phylum Chordata; class Actinopteri; order Syngnathiformes; family Mullidae; genus Mullus; species Mullus surmuletus. The sequence goes on from CAESWR010000305.1 coordinate 648,490, forward strand.
GGTTCTTAAACATCTAAATTTACCACTGAAATTGTATGCTTTGATATGTAACCTTAAACGTCCTCTGCTGCGACCTTTACAGCTTTGTAAGCAGAAGCAATTTCTCTTGTCATCTTCACTTTTCACTGAATCAATGATGGCATTATTCTCATTATCAGATCTTGCAGGTATCTGTCATAACAGAAAACCTTTGAGCAGAGGCTAAATTGTTTAATTTCACGTGTGTGTGCGTGGATGTAATCAAGGCTTTAATGTGCGGCAAAGCCTTGCAATGTTTATCTCACAGATGAAGCAGGTTTTGATTAATTGCGGGCAGTTCGCGTGCCAGAAATGTGTAGAACTGTATGCATGAGGCGGCCATTCACCTTTCTGGAATTATGGATCTACAGAATTTAAATATAAAGGGAGAATATATGAGGTGGGGGAATGTGTAATAGCGTGCCAGGAACTGGGCTTCGCACCCATGGAGCGGTTAGTGCATGCACACGCCAAGCCAGTGGGACACCTTTGAATAGCCTAATGGTGTTTTGCAGAACAGGAAAAGTCCTTTTTCAACCTGGCCAGCACACCGTTGCACACTCCAAGACACATTTTCCTATCTGTTTCTGAGAGAGGGAAAGATAAAATGTCAGTCTCCTTATGAATATTTGTCATGCATAATGTGGAGTGGCTGAATGAGTGATAATCAGTGTCAAAAGGAAGAAATATCTTTAGATTAATAAAACACCGTAGAAGCAGTACAGCCATTCGGAGGAAATTGTCTTATAAATCATTAACCACAAAATAATAACTCACACACACTCGGCTAAATAGAGGTTTTGGAGCGTTTAGGCAAACTGTGTTGGCTGACTCTCAGGAGCGGCGGTACAAAGGATTATTCCACTGCTGCATGATTTATCAAGCAGTGGACGGTGCCCTTTTAGCAGTCGTGTTCTTACTTCATAATGCATGCTTTCACCTTAAAAAAAGGACGCGCCGTGGACGGGCAGCAACTCGGAGCAGCGGACGGGAATCCTCACCGAAAACGAATCTGGTTCACATTTGCTGCAATGTGCACACACTCACATCAATATCCAATCATTCCCCCAAGTGTGGGCTCACACGATTGGTCATACCAAGGAAAAAAAAACACACACACACACAGGTTATGAATTCAGAGAGGCGGCATGGGTTTGTGCAGCCCCTTTCCCGCTGTGTGTGTGTGTATGTGTGTGTGTGTGTGTGCGTCCTGCGGGGCTGTCCGTCTGCTCTCCGCCCGGTGTGTGTGAGGAGGGGGGGGCTCACTGTGGCAAGCCAACCATGACCGGTTTGGGGCTCTCCTGCCCACGAGGAGCTTGGAAGCAAGAGGCTATAGCTCATCTGCATCTGCAGGTTGTTAACCTCACATCTTATTGCTCTGACACATCAATTATTGTTATTAAGGGTCGGAGTAATTTATTTATATACTGATTTCCCAAAGGACAGAGGCAGGACTAATTGAGCCAGGTGTGTGTGTGTGTGTTTGCATTCATTCAAGATGGGCAGCAGGGAAATTAGACCACATGCTGAGAAATGCCATGCACAACTAATGTGCAGGGGGACATACCTTAACATGGGGGGAATATGAGGGGGAGGGTACGATGAAAAATGATTTCAGGTTCGAAGTATCAGTCTGTGGACAACACAGCAGTGCAGACTTTTTTTATTGTATTTTTTTTTACATAAAAGACCACCTGAATCTTTTGTCTGTGCAAACTAGGCTTCTTAAAGCAGGGGGACCTTTTTTTTTTCCTCAAGAGGGTTTTCAACTGCGCCGACACTCTCTGTGCACGTTTGACCCCAACTGTCCATCCTTCATAATTCATTTGTCTCGGCCGACCTTGGTTTTTCTTTTGGAGAGGGGAGGCCGAAACACTGCCCCCCCTCCAGGTCCCCCTCCTTTCCTCCCTCCCTCCCACACCTCTCTTTCTCTGCATTGCTTCCAGTCCCGGTACTCACGTTAACCCCACCACCGCGCCAACACCAACAGCCCCCTATCCTTCCTCCTTCTCCTCCTCCTCCTCATCTTCATCCTCCTCCTCCTCCTCCTCCTCTTCTTCCAGCCCTCCTCACGCCACGCTAGTCCGTGGGATTCATGTCACGTAAGGGGGGGGGCCAAAGGAGATGGGAGTCCATATACCTTCTTGTTGTTGTTGTTGTTGCTGCTGCTGCTGTTGAGAGTAAACACCTTAAAATGCGCCTCTCGTCGCTCACGCCGCTGCTGGCTCGGAGATGAATCTGGCGCCGCTCTCGCGCGCGCACGCCCCCCCCCCCCCC
>CAESWR010000305.1:698689-708708 GCA_903171835.1 Mullus surmuletus
TTCTCTGATCTATTTTTGATTACAGCCTCGCTGTCTTTTCAGCAATATCAAACCAACTATGAACTTTTTAAATTAAATTACTTTCCGCAGACAGAACACATAATTCCACACATGAACAAGCTGCTGCAGCTGCTGGAGACCGCCGCTTCTACAACGTATGAGAGCCGTGTATTCCAAATTGACACTGTGCTTTGCTCAGAAAGATTAATCTAAAACGTGTCCAATATGACTTTCCCTGGGAGCAAAAAAAAAAAAAAAAAAAAAGGAGAAGAAGAAGAAGACGGGAATGAGATTTGGAGATTCCCAAGGCAAGGGCCAGGCCTGGAGCGGTCAATACGGCTGGCAGCGCAGCGCTTGTTTCGACCCGCCAGTTCCTTCGCTAAAGAGAGGAGGGAGCCGCTTTGGAATATCCACGGCTTTGTCTAAAGGACGTAATTACAACCTCTCAAATGGAATAATTAGCCCCTAATTTTCAGCACACTGGTTTTTGTATAAAACACACAACCTGCAGTTCAATCACATCAGAGTGGTCACCAGGATCACCCCCCCCCCCACATTTCAGAGTTGATGTGTTTCAATATGCAGCTGTTGCCGGGTGATGTGAACGGCACCTGACCTGATGAGGCCTGTTATGCCCCCCCCCACCACCACCCCCTCCCCAAAAAAAAAACAAAAAACAGAATGAATCCGCCTCCTGACAAATAATACAGATGTCAGATTACGGTGGAAATTTCGGCACATCTTTCTCAGGGCTATTACACATAACACATAAAATAACAAGAGATCTGAGTCTAAAAATGCTTCCGCTCTCACGGCGTCTTTTCAATTTCCCACAGTGACAGGAGAAGCAACAAAGCAATGGGGTCCAGATTGAATTTCAATGAAATGGCGTCCATTGTTATTTCTCCACTGAATGTACAGCTGTTATCATCTTAAGATAAGCCAAACTACAAATACCATGTGATGGTGTATATAATCATTATTTTTGTGATTATTTACCAGCTCAGGGGAGGAAGAGGAGAATAGTAGAAGGAAAAATCTAGGTGTTTCTTTCATTGACGCACAGTGTTAGTGACTGGGTGGGATCACCGTGTCCCCATTCCTCTTCATTGTCCTTTCACATTAAAGCTAGTTCAAAGAATTTGAATAACACTTCCACTGAAATCTCTCTCTGACTGCAGGAGTGCCTATGTCGCTTCGACTCGAAAAAGCGGGGTATGGACCCTCAGACCTCAAATATGCTCCCGATTAAAACTGATAATGGCCATTTAACGGGAGGATAACATCAGAATCTGCTAGAAACATGGGTCAGCACGATAGCATCAGCCAACTCTGTTACCCCAACATAAATCAGAGCCGCTTTTACTCTACTCATTTCCCCCCCGGTCCCCCTCCCAACTGTATTAAGATACCATTACTGTTTTCCGTGTGTACAGTACATCGACAATAGAGTCGTAAATTTTACAAACAGCGTCGATTTAATGACAATGAGATAACAATAATAGTTCAGATTGCTGCATATAGGGAAAAAAACCCTGAAATCGTGAGGGTTATTTCTTCCCCCTTATCACTGAGGGAGCGATAAACACTTTAAGATTAATTAACCTGTCTGTGTAAGAAAAGTATTCCAAAACAGCATCAGGCAGTGAATAAATACAAAAATCAATATTGGTGGAAATGAAATAAGAAAAAGAGGGAAAATAAAGGTGCCAGCTGATAAACCGTTGGCTGCACAGGCTGATATAATCGGAGGCCATTTGAATTTTCATTATACCTTCAAAGTCTCACCAAATTGGCTGTTGGTGACTCAATTAGCGAAACAACATGTCACGGCACCCCCGCGTCAGTCTGTCCCGTTCGCCGATAACCCCGCTGGCCCCCCGTGCTTGCTTTGGGTGACCACAACGTCAGTGTCAACAAATACTACCATCAATGGCTCCACAGCTGTTGGAATACACCCATATTTTTTCTCCCTTTGGACGAAGACACGGCGCTACGATACTTGTTATTAATGTACACTGTGTTTGGCGTGTGTGTGTGTGTGTGTGTGTGACTAAGAGGCACAGAGGATCTCTTGTTTGTTATCTGAAGCGGCACATCATCGCCACTCATGGCAAACACGTGTTGTTTTGTTTGTCGTGTTTGAGGCACGACTCTGCTCGTGTGTCTTATCAAATACAACGACGACGAGTGATAAGTGCGTGTGTTGTGGTGAAGGCAAGGTGACAAAAAAAAAAAGGGCTTTCGCAAAAAGGTAGTCAGCATATGGATCCGGGTTTTCCAAGCATGCGCCTCGTGGCCCGGGTCTTCCTGTGGGCCGTGTCTCTGCGAGGCTATCAGTGGGAATCATCTGGCCAAACAAAGCTCGGCACCAGCGCGGCGGCCAGATTCACCTCTGTAGGCGCCACTTTAACTTTTTTTCCCCCCCAGTCTGAGGACGTTGCCCCCGTCTGTCCTTGTTTCATCATCTCCCTCGCCCCCCTCCCCTTTGCCTTCCTCCTGTCTCTGCCTACGGGCTTTATATGGAGCCAGGAGAACCTCTGTCTGTTTTGGCAGCGCCTGGCCCGTTTGCGTCTTACAACTGGGACACACAGGAGCCATCATAAACAACAACAACAACAGAAAAAAACCACACACACTCAAGGACGTATCGTCACACCTATTTGGACACACGCTATGTCACCGGTCAGACGGAGAGGGCGATATAGAGCACGGGTTAATGGGTTGCTCTACTTGGGCAAGTTGGGCAACGGGAATTCCCCCACTTGTGAAGAATGAGAGGAATGTGACGATATTATGAGTGGAACTTCCGAGATTTAGGGAATCATTTTTTACTATGTCAAAGTGTTATTCCCCTCCTCCCAAAAAATATGAGGATACTATGAATAACAGTAAACCATGTGTGGCTTAAAGTGCTTTAGGAGGAAAGGAGTCAGCAGAAGCAGAATAACTATTGAGAGATATACAAGAGATGAAAAACATTATTAAGTGAAAGATTAGAGGTCAATTTATTCAATTTTATTCATTATTTGGGTTCAGCGCAGTGTTCCACGGGAAGTAAAACCCTGAAATTGCATGGAATCCTGATTAAAAATGCCCTGTAAGAGATATTTATACAGATTAAAGTTTATTCTGGTTACCATAGAACTGATGTGCAGTTTTTGGCAAAGTTTTTGTTTGCTTTTAAGCATTTCAATGCCTGCTCGACCACTGATTCGCAATCCTGGATGCTAATCAGCCCAGTAAAGACCACTGCAGTTGGAGTATTATACAGCGAATGGGTGTACAGGTGAAGTATTCTACACATGTGTACTCATACTCACCAAAAGCCTGCAAAAAGGGACTTCTATCACATTCTCTCGTTTTGGCTATTTGTAAAACTTAACTTGAGCACTTCATGAATATGGAATGGTGGCAAATCAGAACAAAAATCGGGTTCATGGTAATAATAGCGCAGATGAAAGCTGACACTGAATAGACCTTGATTCTTTTACGGTTAAGCAATGTGACGGATACGCCTCCCTCCCGTTATATTTACCTCTAGTGGAAGAGTCCTGACCTCACTGCAGCTACATGAGGAGGAAAAACCACTTACGGCATCTTTTAGCCTCAAGTTATGACACCACATTTACCGGGAAAGAGGAAGAAAAAAAGTTTTATTAACTGACATCTCCCCTGCTATTTTGAATGAATTTGAGGTGAAGTTCAACCTATTATGCTTATTTCCAGCTCTGCACTTACATTCTGGGAAACTGCTAGAATATCACAAGAAAACAAAAAAGATTCTTCTCATCATCTGCCTTAACCAGCAACAAAGCTGTGGATCTTTGAATACAGATGTAACAATAATCATGTTCAGCATATTATCATCATCATCATCACTAGCAACAAATGTTATAAGCCAACATTGGAAATCCCTTGCAGATGCCGGCTAGAATGTCTCTGATATTAACCCACATCTTCTTTTTTTCCCCTCAATGATCGGGGAGATATACGAGTCACATCGTGAACATTGACCTCATGCGAGTGCTGCGGGTGATGGATTACAATGGAGCTGAGGGATGAGATTATTAGAGGGGCTACAAGGGAAGGGGGACAGTGGAGAGAAGACGTTGCGTCAGTCTGCTGATGCGAGACCCATGCACAGGTTAATGCGCAGGCTTTTTTAGAAATTTGAATACGCTTTAATGCAAAAATTAATTGACCTCTATTTGTCCGTAGGGTAATAGATAGCACTGATTGGGCACATATGGGTTACTTCATCCAATCAGGAGCATTTTGTCTGCTCCATTTGACCATGCAGAGCTACTATACAACTTTGTATCCCAAGAATAACTTAATAGCATCCCACCCACCAACCCCCCAACCCCCCTTGTGCTTTCTGAAAACAGCTTGGATAGTTCTAGTGTAATGACATACGTGGTTGACAACATAACCTCTTCGCCAGAGGTGATAAAACCTTATTTATGCAGCATCTGTCGTACAGGTGCTGTAACTGGAAAGTGCTTTACAATAAATGGAGAACCCAAAAGCGATAAAAAAAAACAAGCAATGAAATGAGGCAGCAAATAGCAAGAACTGATTTGCTAAGACGCATAAAATGTGTCATAGGAGCTAAAAAGCAAGACATAAAAACAATAAAATATGTAAAATATAAAGAATAAAGCAGAGGGAAAGCAGTGTTTTTCTGCTTTATTGGTAATTCCATTTGTTGCGCATTAGAAGCAGATCAGCTGATGTCTTTATTGGTGTGACAGCTTGTTTTTTTTAAGTATAGCTTGTTTAAAGAAAGATGCGATTGTGTGTGCATTTATGAAGTAATAATGCAGGGTAGTCTCAAAGCATCAAGACCTTTGTAGACATGTCAAAACCTGAAAAATCTATCACGTTGTTGGAGAAAGACTCTCCTTGCAGCTTTTATACAAATAAATTGCCTTAAAAATTGGTTGCTGAGATACTTTGTTCTTAAGAGCTCCCAGAAGGCAGAAGCAGCAAGAGGCCTATATCTTTTTTTCTTTTTCTTTTTCTGATTGTCACCATTTTTAATGACTAGATCTATGAATAGTTTCCACTTCATTTTCTAATTCTGTTATTCCTGGTATCAGTTCCTGAAAGACACCAAAGTGCAAAATGTATTTTTATTTTTTAAAAAAGTGATGGAAAAATAACTTTGGGTTATGATGCTCGGGAAAATGCACCAAAAAAATCATGAGAAACTTTGACATTTTCAGTCTTTATCCTCAGTCTTACATCGGATCAAACTTTCCTCTGTTTCTCGTCTTCTTTTTTTGGGGGGGAGTGCAATTCAACACCAAAGCTTTTAACGGGGAGTCAAACATACATCTTTCATCATATGCAAACGGGGATCTTCCTGTCTGTTAGATCGATGCTTGAGATACTGCTGCGGCATCACAAAAAAAAAAGAAAAAAAAACATTTTAGATCATCCCATCCACCATTTTCTGACAGCAGCTGAATACATAACTTTGTGCTGATACTACTATTATGAGCAAGACAGGCAGGGTGCTGTTACTAATGTAGGCCCTGGGAAGATGAGTCGGCGTGGCGCACAGGTACGAAAAGCATCCTCTGTCAGATGGAATAAGAATCCGCCTGTCAGTCATTCTCCCCACAAATACAAACCGAAGGAACAGGAGGGGAAAATGGGCTGAGACGTGAGACCCAGCGTCGATCCTGAAGCACAAAGTTTGGAAAATAAATTCTGTGTGTGAGTGCTGTGTTTGTCAAGTGGCAGATCTCTTAAATTAAAAAGGGACTTTTCCCCCCTGATCCGGTGTACACCAGCAGGTGGATTCGCTCTTCAGTCCTCCAGGCAAACATTCACTCAACAGGGACCAGACATAAAGCATTGTTTCGGATCCATTAAATATAATTTCAGTACAAACTTATATTGTTTTAAAAAGCAGAATTGCTTTTACTCTTCCAATTAATTCAAAAATTAATTATGAGTGAGTTCTATCTTTTGCTGAATGGGACATTCTGTCAAACACTCCTCACATTAAATTTGCTGAATGAGCCCTGGTGTGTGTGTGTGTGTGTGTATTCCACTTTATTCTCCAAACAGTCTATTTAAATGCAGCATGGTTCTCCTCCACAAGGGTTTTACAGGGTTTGAAGTGAAAAAAGGCAGGCAGGCTGAGAGACAGATAGACAGACAGGTTGACAGACAGACAGTACATTTGTCCCAATCAGGAAGGAACGCGGGATCAGAGATCAGCCACTTCAAACAGAGACAGGGACACACAGACGCCTGTCTGGCTCGCTGTGTGTTAGAGCAGCAGCTGACGAGCTGAGAAACACTGGAGGGGAGCCACGAGATGAAACTGAGGCAAATTTAACACACTGTGTCAGCTTGATGAATACTGATAAAGAGTGATAAATAGTCTTACTGTCTGGACGTGGGCTGCATCCCGCTCTGCAGTTTAGGGTTTAGGAAGAGCACAATGATGCTTTTAAAAGGCCTCAGACCCACAGTGTCAATCTCAATCTCACCAAAAGATGTGCTTTTCTTTTGTCATCGGCGTCGATCCGATTCTCCTGAGGTTCCATCGATGCAGGGGCAGAGCTATAGGGGGAGCGACCACCCCTTCCGCTAAGATCGCGACCCCCCCTCCCCCGGGCCGACGAACGAAAGTAAGGGCCCTTTACCTATTGCTCCCCCTGGGACACTTGTTCTGCCACTGCGTCCGTGTTTTCGAAAACCGGTTTCAATTTGCCAGTGTGTTGATCAATTGATTTTATGATCTGGAGGGGCACATCTCTCCAAGGGGGACACAGTCCCTCTAATGTTGTTGCATTTGGAACAGAAAAGACATATCTGATTCGATGCGAGTGGTGCACGCTGAGCCCCATGTTTCAACACAAAGTGGCACCGCCTGGGAAAATTTCATCTCACGGCTGTTTACCGACATCAGCATTCCGTTAAAAGAATGATCTCAGGCTTTTGTGTTCCAGTTATGTTACCTAAAATGTCATTTAATCAGAATTCATGAAATACTAGAAATATAACCTCAGAAGGACAGCATGGCACAATCAAGTCCATTAAGGCTATTAGCAAGTGAAAGTTTATTTTCCACAATTTCTTTTTCCTTAAAAAAAGATGTCTTACAATCTAACCTGAGAACAGTGAGGCTGCTACAGAGAAAGGAAGGTTTTTTTTTTTTCTTTTTCTTCTTCCGTTTGCCATTGAAAAAAAGAAAAATCGCGAGAGGAAAAAAAAACAACCACGAATGACCTTTCATTTGTGAACATCCATTTTCCATGGTATTACTCATGTCTTCACATTCTCTGCTTCTCCTCTCACTGAGGTGTAAAAAACAAAACAGAAACAAAATCTACAGCAAAACATCTATCATTCAACTTTGGCCCAGAGCCTCTTCTGATAGATCACACACTTGAGCGCTATCCATATCGGGGTTTGAATCTAGCAGTAGTGGCAGAAATGCACTTACAAAAAGCGCACAAGCTGTTAACTTAGAGTCGGTAATATTCGAAATAAAAAAAAGTGATCATTTGCCGAATTTTTTTGGAGGGAGGGGCCGGGGGTTTGAGTGTTGCTTTTGCTTCGCTGGATCCTGAGCTGTTGATGCGGGTGGAGAGAGGCAGTAGTGCTCTAATAAGTGTTTACTTTCACTTCCTGTTGTCCTGGATGTATATTCATTCACAAAATTCCAAACAATGTTAATATAGGCGTTTGGCTGTTTGAAACCACCAATTACGGGTTGCTTATCGTTCGCCAGAGTGGGCGGCGAAATATTCCAGGGCCCCCTTCTCCAACCATCAGCCCCCTCTCGCCGAGAATGCTCTCCACCTCAACCAGGAAGTGCAACGCAGACTTTTGAGTGTACTCCTTCTTACATAGTGAGCAGAAAGTCTTTGAGTACGGCTCTCCAGGGTGCCTCTCCCCGCCATCCTTGTGCGTCGAGCGCCGCTTGAAGTATTGCAATACCAAAATAGAGCAAACAGCTTGAAATGAAACATGTGGGGATTATTCTTACATGAAAGACAATCACACATGAACAAAAGGATGAAAATAAAATCCACAGTACCTATATATAGTTTGGCAAAAGTTGGAACTTGCTCCAAACTCCTCTCTCGCTTCCACAATCACGTGCCGATGGTCCACGTGCAAGTCTTTACTGAAGATCGACAGTTGTGAGTGATTGTGTTAATTATTTTTTTGTTGTTGTTTTCCTGGTTAAGCAAAATGCCCAACAATTCAAGTATACCACTTTTTTTTTCTTTTCACCAAATCAAAACGTCAAGATTGCACACACATCGTAGGAATAATTAAAACAAAACAAAAAAAAAGGACTTGCATAAAGTTCATGAGTTGTCGTTTTGTTAGTCCCGGAGATAAACTGCTCTAACGTTCAGTAACATTTGCATTTTAACATGATGAGCCTATTTACACAAATCAGAAAAAAACAGACAGCTTCTCTCCATGTTGGTCTTTGGATATCGGTTCACTATGAGTTTCATAATATTTCTTTTTTTTTTAGTAGAATCTGTTTTGTTTTTTTTGCACACTTTGATGTTTTCCCCCCACCACTTAAAATTCAATACGCTTCTCGGGTGGTTGTGTGAGATTGAATGTAACTGGTCTCCATCAGGGCTTCTGTCAACAAGCAGACTAATAAATTAAAGCAGCTAAAAACAACATATTAATACAGAACCCAAATGCATGAACTTAGTCAAAATTAATAACAGTCGGGGAGGCTGAGGAAAAGAAAATTAAATGTCCATGGTGAGGCTACATTGATACAAAACAAAGGAGGTGTTCAGCAGAAATGTTTTGCTTTTTTGTCATAGCTTGTGCTTGTGCAGCACTGTGACGGAGGTGAGCGGGGAATTGTTTCTACGGAGCTGTGTCGGGTTGTTTATCTCAATGGGATCGGAACAGTCAAGTGTGGCGCCGATTGGCCGCTGAAGGGTTCGCAAAATCTGGGAACGCATTAGGAGGATGCATTCATTAAAAAAAAAAAAAAAAAGAAATAAAAAAAGTGACTCTTCATTAGTCCTTTCCCCGTCGTCATTGTCAACACTGTGGCCATGGTGCCATCCCGCCCGTGCTGTGAGTTGTGTGTCTGAGGGGTGTCGCCGCTCCCCCGTCCCGCTGTGCTCCGCTCACTGTGGCGGCGTCTCTCCGACCATCTCGATGCCGTGCTGCTGGAGCTGCGCCCGGAGCAAAGCATTTTCGTTTTTGAGCTCCTCGATCTTTGGGAAAAAAGAACGAGAAAGAACACGAGAGAGAGAGAGAGAGAGAGAGAGAGAGAGAGAGTGAGAGAGAGAGAGGGGGGAGAGAGAGAAAGAATGCCCTCGTTATCGACATCTTAAGCTGTGGGACGACTAAATACGGCTCAGAGTTGACGGTCCAAACTTTCCTTTGAAGGCGTGCTGCATGTTTATACGCTATGCCGATTAGAGAGCACAATATGCAGATGCTTTCAAAGACACCCCTGTCCACAACCGAGAGGATTATCAAATCTTGAGGTATATCATCTATGCTACATTCCCCTTGGGTGAATCTCAAATACACAGCCTACCCACCGAGGGACTGAGGAAAGGATACTGAGCTTTGAGCATCAGAATAAGAATATACTGCCGGGTGCCTGGCAGGCCCGGGATTCAATGGAGCAATGTGGCAGCCTCAGAGCAGAGAGATTTCACAATACTTTTGAGTGCATTAGCATGCAGTTAGTTCTCACCCAGCCCCTGTGTATCTTATTCCCACAGTCTCTCAAAGCGCTGATTTCAGGTAACACTTCTCATTATGTGAGTGCAAACTCTTTGATCCTCTTTGTCAGGCTGTGATGATCAGCAATACAGGCTGAAATCTCGGGGGGTTTGTTTCGCTGAAATGAAGATACATAGGGGTCTGGGCGGATTTCATGCTTCTGAGAGTTAAGTGAAAGGATGTGGCGGCGAGCTTTAAAAGCAAACGAATCTATTCAATGGGCCGGCAATCTTCTGAGCCGCATATGCTGAGGTGGGCTCCGG
>CAESWR010000305.1:748053-758330 GCA_903171835.1 Mullus surmuletus
AACTGGATTCTAAAAAGAAAAAAAAAAAACAGAAAATTCTATTTTTCTGATTAGAAGTTAAAGACACTTACTGTTTCTTGAGCTTTGTCAGAAAAGTGAAGTTCCTCATGCTGAGGTTATTTCAAAACACCTACAAGAGTGCACTTAAAAATGAGGAACTTTCAAAGTCCAAAAGTCCAGGTTCGAAATAAATATATCTTTACCATCACTGACATTATCATTATTGGCATTTCTGTGATGCAAAATATAAAGATTTAAATATTCAACAGGCCTGCTCAGGACGTGAAACTGGTAAGTACAAAGTAAGGCAGCCTTTTCTGGCTGTGACATTGTGTAAGTATTCAGAAAAAAAAAGGAAATTGCAAAATGAAAATAGGCGTATATTTGATCTTGGGATCGTGCCAAGCCTGCTTGGTTAAATCGAATGCACTGTTTGCTAAAGTAAAAATACACACAAAATTGTTAATGCGTTAGCGAATTTACACTTCATCAAGCAAATAACTGTGAAGTCATCCCCAAGTTGTTAGGTGAACATTGAGATGAATTCCACATTACAAAGTGATCAGTCATCTGATATCTTTCCTAACTCTCCGCAGCTGATAGTCCACTTCCCCCCAACTTGTTATGCAGAAGATTTCAGCAGCTCCACAATCTTTGTCTGGAGCTCTTTGGCCTTCTCTGCCTTCTTTCCTTCCTCCGGCCCAGCTGACACTTGAAGCCCCTTCAGCACTGACTGCAGGGCATCTGCATTCTTCACCGAGTCCATCTGGTCTCTGTCGGCCCGGATCTCCTCCACCCAGTCGAGGTAGGCCTGGAGCAGCCCGAGGTCATCTACAAAGTTCATAATGATCCGGAGACCCGGTCTGCATCGCTCCAGCTCCCTCAGCCTCTTCCTTCCCACCTCTCCGATGTCATTTCCAACAATCCTGTGGAGAAGATAACCAGTTATTCATTAAGACTAGACACTAGATGGCAGTGTTTTCATAGATATATCCATCTCAGACGCTGCGCTCATTGATTCGTTCTTACGTCAGAGTCCGCAATGAGGTGTTTCTGCTGATGCACTTGACTATATTTCCTGTCCCACTCTCTGTGATTCCGGTGATGTCCAGATAGAACTCCTCCACTGTGTTGTTGTGTTCCAGAGCGCTCCACAGCTCCATAACCCCCTCTGGACCCAGGTTATTGCCACACATGCTGTAGGAGAAAGTACAGTAGAAGAATTGTGTCACAACTAAGTGCAATCATTGCTTGGTTAGATGTGCTAATTTACTTAGCAATGCCTACGAGTCACGGTTGGTAGGTTCATTAATGTTTTATATGTATTGACGGACTGTGAAAACAAATTTCCCTGTGGGACAATAAAGGTTATCTATCTGTCTATCTATCTATCTATCTATCTATCTATCTATCTATCTATCTATCTATCTATCTACCTATCTATCTATCTATCTATCTGTAACATATCATAACAATCTGCTCGGCATCTACTGTTTCCTGTCATTTTAGCCCTACCAGCACTTTTAGTTCTGAAGTAGGGTTAAGATATTAGCATATCAGCCCTCTTCATTCACATTCATTGGCTCAGAGCCTAGACAGAAATGCCAATGCCCAAAATATTTAGCTGCTGAAATAAGCATGCCAAACAACTGCATTTAACTTACACCTTCTTAATTGTGGGCCATTGTATATTTCAAGAATAGAATTGCTGTATGAGGACTTACAAAAGCTTCTTCACTTGGCAGTCATCTGATTTCAGAATCGCAGATTCCAAAAGAGCCGACTGCCAACCCAGGCAGTTGTATCTCAAACTGAAAGAGAGTCAAGTAGGGAAATGTTTCACAAGCCGTTCAAGAAAAGCTGAGTTGTTGGTTAAGCACAAATGACTCACTAGAGAGATTCACAGCGATGGAGGATTGGTCCCAGTCTACTGAGACCTCTGTTGCCGATGTTGGAGTAGCCCAAGTTGAGCTCCTGCAGCTTGTGTGGAGAGAACTGCAGAACGTAGTGGATCGCAGCACAGTCCACAACGTTCAGCTTCATTTTGAATAGGTTGAGCCTTTTTATCTCTGGTGCTGCTGCTTTGGCGGTTTCCTCCATGTGAAACTCCATCAGGCAGTGAAGAAGATTCAGAGCCTCCTCGTTTTTCAACGTCCTGTCTTTGAATTGCCCGCGGAACCACAGGCCAAGCTTGGCAGGGACGATACCCTCTGAGTCCACAGGGTGAGCAACAAGACCATCCAACTGTCCGGCTAGCTGCGCTCTGAGCATCCCCATGAAGAAGCGCGTGAACATCTGAAGGCTTTCTAGCTTGTCCCTGTCCAGGTCGATATCTTTTAGGGTTACGGAAGTGGAAGACGGAGGATCGGCCCCAAAGCACCAAAAATCCAGAGACTGGATTATGTCCTCCTGACTAAAAAGGTTGATTGCACAGTACAGAGCAGCGAGATGTTCTTGGACAGTCAAGTGGAAGAAAGAGAACATTTCTTCGGTCTCCTCCTTAAGAGGCTGGATGATTTGACAGAGAAAGGTGCTCTGGATGTCAGCAGGAGCAACATTGTAGACCTCCAAATCAGCTCTGTTGAACAGGATCTTTTTCTTTAAAAGGTTTTCATAGGCCAGTTTTCCAAGGTTGGTCAACTGCTTCTTAGCTCGTGAGAGAACCTCAGATCTAGGTGAGGTTCTCTTCAAGCTTCCGTTCAGTGCATGATGCTTGACCGCAGTAAACAGGTAGCAGAAGTAAACCTCGCTGATGGTCCTGGGAGGGTTAAGCTCAAGTGACTTGTCATCTTGAGGCCCTGTAGAGAAGAACTCGGCCATAGCGGTGCATATGATGTAGCAATAAAGGGGGATAAAGGAAAGAACAAAGAGGTTGTCGTTGTTCAAGATGTAATTGTGGACTTTTGCTGCAACCTCACTGTCCTTGTAGAACTTTGTGGTGTATTCTTTGACCTGGTCTTCTTCAAAGCCCAACACCAGACAGCATCTTTGGAAGAAACGCTTGGGAGCATCAGTAGTCGGTCTTGTCGTGAGAATAAGCGAAGCCTCTGGGAGGAGGCTGCCCTTGATCAGAGCCACCATCAGCTCCGAAACGGGAACCTTCGATCTCACATCAATGTCTTTGTCGGGAGCGTTCCAATTCAAGGAGTACCTGAATTCATCCAGCCCATCTAAGATGAAGAGCAAAGAGCTGGGCGATGCAAAGAGGTCAGGCAAAACCTCTTTCAAGTACCGAAACCGGTCGCCCAGGAGCTCAAATAAGCTCAGCGGACCTTGAGCCAGATTGAGCTCTCTGAAGCGAAGATCAAAAACACATGTGAACTCACGCATGTTCTTCCCCATGGCCCACTCGTAGAGCAGCCGCTGCACTGCCACGCTCTTCCCTATCCCAGCAATGCCCTTCACCTTCACCCTCTTCGGGGGTCTTCCCGATCCCCCTTGTGGACTCATGAGATGGCACGGGCGGATGCGTTGGCAAGCCTGATGGACGTAGATACGGGCTCGCCTGCTCGCCAGGTCAAAGTATTCATGCTTACTTGTGTCCACTGCATCATCCTCTGTCACAAACAGGTCAGCGTAGCGGATCTCGATGTGAGAGGCTGAATTTGAAGCCACTTGCTCTCCTTCTGAGTAACACATTAACTGCTCTGTGCGTTTCAGCAGGGTGGTTTTATGGGCAGAAATGGAAACTGCAGGGAAATAAATTAGAGAGACAGTTACATCAGTAAATCCTAATAATGAATTAGTTCAGTCTAAATTCAATTTTACCCCCCCCCCCTCAATTCACCTACCTCTAATGTTGGACAGCTTCACACTACTCCTCATTTGTTGCGGTTTATCTGTGTAATGATGACTTCATTATATACTGTGACGTAATTGATTGACATGCATATTTAGACGTCTTCAGTGATTGATTATATACCTTTCCCTTCTGCAGTCAGGGTGAATCCCTTGGTCTTTCCTTTGAACAGCCTCGCCATGGGTCCTTTAGGCTTCTTTTCTGTGAATATCATGGAATTTGTCATGTATATAATAGTGTATATTATTTTATTTACATCTAGACATCCACTGGATTGAACTAGATTAAAAGGAATTTTGCTTTTTTAGTGAATTGTATTATTTTTTTCTCCAAGTCTTTATAAACAACCCTACCATTTAACTACCATTGCACTTTTTTATCCACACACAAATCAGCACATGAAAGCAGTCTCACCCTTCACTTTCACAGGTTCAGGTTCTGGTCTACAGCAAGTATTGTTCCTGCAGTGTTTCTCAACCCAGTCTTGCAGGTCCTTGCAGTAATAATCTTGCACTTCCCTCAGCACCCTCAGGAACTTTTGGCTGTCCTCCTCTGTGGCACACACCGCCTGCAGAGCCTGAGCCATTGCATTGGAGGGGGTGGTCTCAAGCAGAGACAGGTAGTGGGCCGGGGACAGCATATCATCATCGCGCAGCCAACGCAACAAAGGTGCTGGGTGCTCGCAGGTCCAGTTTAGTAGTAAATCTTGTTGAGACCGCAACAGCTGCTGAGCTGAGTCCATGGCTCTGTTAAAAGAGACTGTGATGATTACTGTGAACACAACGTTTAATTGATTACTGCAATTTTGATTTAATAACATAACATAGATATAGCAAACTTACTTACTAATGTCTTCCCTCAGAGCTTTGCAGTCATGAGTGTTCTCTGCAGACGGGTAAAGTGCAATGACATAGACATAAATTCGCATAACCTTAATATGGGTCCATAGTTCAAAAAGATCACGTCTTTGCCACGTTACATGGGTTGTTTGATCTTCCCGATACATGCTTAGTCCCTCCAGCAGTAAAAGAAAGGAAAATAAGAAGGATGCAAAGAATATCAAGCTATTACACACTTTTTCTGGACATTTTTCAACATTATTTTAATTTTTTTAGATAATGACCTCTTCTTCATTAATGGGCAGAACATCAAACAACTTATTATCAAGTAAATCATTAATCGGTTTTATTCTGTGCAGAGTGAAGGAATGGAGGAGCCTTTGAGGAAATGGCAAACTGCATGAGGGTGACTCACTCATTGTCATGTGTTGTGTCACAGACACTAGCTGAGGTCTCTCTTTTTACCTCCTCCCCTCGCAAACAATGGTTCCGACATATAAACCATACTTTTACTAAAAAGTAACATATTTTATTTTATTGGTAGTGATAAGACATTGTAAGGGGCTGGTATAATGCAGTTGAATATGACAAGATGTTAATCAGTTTAATCAGGTCATCAGAGTAGTTTATATTGGAAACACTGCGAAACAAACCAACTTCCCCTTCTTCTTTCCTCTGTTCATCTCCCATGTCTGATGGCACAGCAGGTTTGACATCATGCATGTGGACACGGTCTGTCTTGTGTGTCCTCTGATTTGGGGTAAGTAACATAATCCACCGTTTATATAGACCGGGTTGAAAGTTTTGTACAAATTTCCATGTATTGAATCCTTCACTGATGTCATTCATGATTTGTTTTCACTTTTGAGCTGATTATACAAGCCTAGCAGCTGTTGACCTCCTCTCTTTTCTGAATGCATACTCTAAAAATATTTTACTGACTGTGAATACTTTGTATTTAATATTGTTACACTGTTATATTTCAACAAAAGCATTAATATCACAGCCCCCACACACTGCTGCGATGTGGTATTTGTTTGCCCACGTTAAGTCCCTCTCAATAGATCCTGTAAATACTCATTTTACTTTCTCCATCGTAGCAGCGGCCATCTGGAGGGGGGTCCAGGCTCTGCTTCCTGAACCCTCAGTCCCGGCCCGTGTCACTGCCCTGGTGGGCTCATGCGTGGTGATCCCCTGCTCCTTCACTCCTGCACCTTCTCACCCTCTCAGGGGAAGCAGGGAGCGGGTGGACGTCCGGCTGCGGTTCAGAGGGGGTGGTCGCTTCTTCCCCCTCCGCAGCACCGCATTTAACAGCGAAGACAAAGACCAGGTGAGCAGGGATTTCCTGGGCCGGGCGTCTCTTTTTGGCCGGATTGCAGAGGGAGACTGCTCTGTGAAGATTGAACGGATAAGCCTGGATGACTTACGGGACTTTGAGGTGGCCCTGAAGAGAGGTGTTGACTCACTTTGGGGGAAGCCCAGGACTTTCAGTCTGAATGTAGTTGGTGAGTGGGGAAAACCCTGAAAAATATAAGTCGGACAAACGGTAGCTAACAATTAGTGTAGTATACATCTTTGTACTCTTTGAAGGTCTTGGTATTTTGGCTAAAACATGGGAATGTGGAAAACACAAGACTC
This sequence comes from Mullus surmuletus, assembly GCA_903171835.1. Classification (NCBI taxonomy): domain Eukaryota; kingdom Metazoa; phylum Chordata; class Actinopteri; order Syngnathiformes; family Mullidae; genus Mullus; species Mullus surmuletus. The sequence continues at coordinate 754,330 of CAESWR010000305.1, forward strand.
TAATAAAGTATAGTTTTGTACTGTATAGTATAGTACAGTCTTATAGTATAGTCTATCAATTATTATTCCTATTATATAATTCCCAAAAGTAAGAATGATTTCCCCCTCCGACAGCCACTCCCCCGGCTGCTGTTGTCAGTGGCGTGTCGTCAGCCACAGAGGGACAGCTGGTCACCATGAACTGTAGTGCAAGCTATCACTGCCCCTCCAGGCCCCCAACCCTGCAGTGGCACTGGGAGAGAGGAGTGCAGCTGAGAGGCAGCAAGCCTCAGGAAGTACAAACTCTGTATCCTGAGCCACACAAGCCGATGCTAGTGGCCCCACTCTCCTTTACCGTGTCACGCCAGGCAAAACCCAATCTGCGATGTGTTGTCAGTTACCCAGGAGCCACACCAGTGGCCACTGTCAAGGACCTACATGTTACGTGTAAGCCTTTGCATTTGTATCATAGTGCCTTCAGACCCAATTTATTCCACTATTTTACTTTTCCCTTCTGTTATTTGGTTTTTCTGTGTAGTTGCACCAAAAGATGTGAGGATTCAGGTGCAAACAGGGATGGTGCAGGAGGGGGGCAGCGCTTCGCTTGTCTGCTCATGTAAAGCCGATCCACCAGCCACAGAGTACAGATGGTCCTACAGCCGACAGGGCCAGACTGTGCAGCTCCACCAGCGTACACACACGGTCCGAGTGTACAATGTGACCCGGGACATGAGGGTCCACTGCTCAGCTCAGAACCTGATTGGGCGAGGAGAATCCCCGTCAACACCTTTAAATGTGCAATGTAATGCTGCTTTATACAGACAGATTTTCTATGTCTGTTTCAAGTTTAATCAGTTAAAGATTTTTTCCAATGATGTGATCCATCACTTTTCTCCCAACAAATGTTGTCATTTACATTCATCATCCATGCCTAAATGTATGCTGTCTGCAAAGCTTTTATCATTGGACCATGGACATTTTTCGCATTTTCTTGTAAACCAATAGTGATGTAGCATTAGCATTAAGTTCAATGAAAAACTTAAATATTATAACTTTTATATTACTTTTAGTATAGTAAGTACACACATTATAAAACCTCTCCAGAATTAAGCCTTTGGTTTGGGAAGTACTGAGTAGCCAAATATTGGACATCATATAAGCACTTCAGGCAATGTAAACATGTTTCCTTCTCTCCTCCAGATAAACCAGTCATCCAGAGGATCTCCTCTACGTGTGTTGTTGAGGATTTGGAGGTGATATGTCGCTGTTCAGTTGACTCCAACCCCAGACCTGCGGTCACATGGAGTGTAAATGGAACTGTTCCACCTCAAGATTATAACATGTCTGTGATATCACAGCCAGCAATGCTAACAGCTGTTCTCAGAGGCCATATGGATAAACCTCGGACAGTGATCTGCTTTGCTGTCAATGCATTTGGAAATGACTCCCTCACTTTGTTGCAGGGAGAAGAGGGTATGTTCAAAGCCCACCCCCACTCCCACACACACACACACACACACACACTAACAAAGACAACATCTCTTATTTATTTGCTCTGATATATGAGCAGGTGCTGAAACGTGTGCAATTTTATTTGATTAAATACCGATCCAGTTCTGCTCCTCTTGTTCATACACAGAGACAGAACGTCTGCTGTGGATGGTTGCATCTGCTGTGGCCATCAGCTTGGTCATATTCCTTCTCTCTCTTATGTTTTTCTGCTGCCGAAAGAAGTCAGGGACGTATGTAAATCAAATCAGCCACTTCAATGTTCACTGAAGATTGTCAAAAATGTTTAACACTAAGCTCACCTATGTTCCTCTTCTCAGTCATGCCCTGCGTAGACCCCCTGCTGTGTACCCCGAGGGTCTGGGAATTTATCAGGAACAGATGCCCCTCTACATTAACTGCACAGAAGTGACCCACATATATGCCAATGGCAGCTACCAACTTGTATATCAGAATTGCACACCTCTTTTTGTCCGTACTAAGCAGGTATTACATTTTTTTAGAGGAATTATGTCCTTAGAGGCCATCGCATAAAACTAAAACTTTATTATTCCAGATTGTTTTGTTTTTTTTAATGTGGAATTTATATTCTTTTTCCAGGTCTGTCCAATCGCCCGGAGAGGAGGTGAGAGACGATTGGGGGAAAGAAGAAGAGGAGGGGAAGGTGGACGCATTGACAGACGAGGAGAGTTGGCAGTCAGAGGCACGAGGGAGGTGCGGAGTCCTGCTATGGCTGAAACTGAGGCAGCCATTTACCTAGAGATCCTCTAACTCACTTCTTTCTGAATCATCATCGTGATCCCTCGTCAATGTGATGACAAATTTCACATTTCATTTTAGTGGCTCAGTTTTATTTTTTTGTTCAGTAAATCCATGTAATCTCTACGTGCTCTCTTGAAAAACTACACATGTATATATATATATATATATATATGTGTGTGTGTGTGTGTATGTATATATATATACATACATATATATATACATACATATATAGATACATAATATAATACACACACAATTCTATATATATACACACATATATATGAGCAGCTATGGCTGTTACAAAGTGATCCGCTAAAGTGTTTTGGTGTCCTCTGGAGGGAGAAATATGTATAAACAATACATGAATAAATAAACAAAAGAAAAGATGGGTGTTATATTGTTTGTTTGCTTTTTTCAATCTTAATTCACCAGCAATTGAAACATGTGAAGGTGAGAATGGCGTAACTTTTCTGCAGAAGACAACAAAATGTAACAAATATAGTTGCGGAACGGTCCCTTTAAACCACCCATTACAATGTACATTAGTGATTGATTTAATTTCAAAATAAATGCTTCAATAACAATGGGAGTGCCATGGTTTCACCCCCATGTTCCGAGTGTTTCCAAGAAAAACAGCAGTGTAACATTTTAAACAGGCAGCAGCAGTGTGACCGCATGGATGCTTTTAATTGAGCACGCGAAGAAGAAGAGCGAGCAGCTCATTGGCTGGACAATTCAGCGGAAGTTGCGTCACCACCTCCGCATTTCGGTGGGAAAATGAGTCCACCACGTACACTTGTATTTGAATTAAAATCGGCAACATGCATTTTGTGACGTTTGCTCAAAAGTAAGCGTCTGCGAGGCAAAAAGGGGGTAAAGATTTAAAAAGATTTACGTGAAAACAACCCTCAAAGTGGTTTAAAACCCAAAGGCGAATCCGGAAAAGTTGACTCTCCCCCATTGTTTGCTAGCATGCTAACACGTTAGCCCGGGGTTCGTCAGCAGCCGAGCGGCGATTAAACGTCTTACACTTCCTGTGCGTGGAGTCATTTAGCTCCTTTTTGGTTGTTTTTCTGCGAGGAGAAACGCATTTCGCTGCTCGCCGGCTGGACTTCCGGTGTGATCGGACAGCACAATGCCTGAAATCAAACTCCAGCACGTTGTGTCCTGCAGCACCGAGGACAACGTAAGTGAACGCACACTTCCGATGCATTTAAAGCAACAGAAAACAGCGTCTTTGTGCTTGTGTCGCTGCTGCTGCTGCAGAACGAAGCTAACCCACACGTGTTGTTTTCCCCCCCCACACACACACACACACACACACACACTCACATCTGCCGAACAGACGCACAAAGCAGAGAACCTGCTGAGCTCGGACACCTACAGGAAGTGGAAAGCTGCAAAGCCAGGCGAGAAGCAGACGTCGGTCATCCTGCAGGTGTGTTTACGTCGGTCGTAAGTGGTACTGACACGGTTACGGCTTCACATCAAGAGTTTTATTTTGCAAATGCATAGAAGCGTTATTGATTTAAATTGTTTGTTTTCTAGTCAGTATCCTCACTTGTCTTGCATCCAACTGGATATCTGTCACATATTATATTTGTGACATGCTCTCATCCCTTCTTTCAAAAGATTCCTCAGGCATCGTGCATGCATGCAACTATATAGGTGTAAATGATTTAAATAAGGACCAATCAATTCATTTCAGTCCAATATTTATTTTTGTCTCTTGTAGCTGTATGGTTGCATGT
>CAESWR010000305.1:758774-774291 GCA_903171835.1 Mullus surmuletus
CCCCGATCCAACTTCAGTTGCCATTGTCCACTATTGGTAAACTTGGCTCCTCTCATTTTTGTCTGTCGTTGTGTTTCAGGTGCTGCTGGTTACGTCCTCCTTCATGTCACCCACAGAGAGCCGCAATGGCACCAACTTGAATAGGGTGCGTTTCTTTGGGCCCAATCAACTGCAGAAGAGCACCGCGCAGGAGAAGTGGGACAGAGTGAAAATAGTCTGCAGCCAGCCATATACTAAGGTACAACCAGTAACACCTGGGGATCATATTAACATGTTATAATGTACAAAAATCACTACTAAAAAATGATTTCATTCTTTAGTGGTGCAAGTATGTTTATGTAATTATTCATAATCCAGTGCACAACAATGTTTATTTTAGATAGACAAATCTCATATGAATCACATTTTTCTGAAGCTCTATATCTCTACATGTGTTATTCAGCCTAATATGAGACATGCATTTCTCAAAGGATCTGTGAATTAACCCAATCTCTTCAGTTGGATCCTGAATTTGACATAATCTTTTAAGAAAAGGGTTTAACAGCACAGCAAAAGGCTATCAATGTGCAATCAAATATGGAACCACTATGTACTTTGCAGAACATTGCATATGGATTGGCCTTTGTGAAGTTCCATTCCCCGCCAGATAAAAATGATCCTCTTCCAACAACTTCCCCAGTAAGTAATATGCTGTCTTGTAGGGGTGTCTGGGAGGTGTATTTGCTGTCACCACAGAGGGAATGATGACATTACTCTACTCCTAATCTCATTATATGCTTAAAATATCTTGTTCCGTGCACTTTTTATTATTAAGATGCTGCAGCTGGTTTGTCGTTCCTCTGGACCAAAACTTCCTTCTCTCTCTCTGAGCAGAAACTAACAAAGCTGGGACAGTTTAAAGTGAAGGATGAATCTCCTTCATCTGGGCCCAACCTGCAGCCAGGCAGTCTCTTTTTCAATCGGGACAATGCAGCAAAGCCCAGCCCTTCGCTAAAAGGTAAATCCAGTTATTCAAAAATACATTGGCTGCCAAAGCCCAAACATTTTTTTTTTCTCTAGCTATTACAAAGAGGTACTCGCTTTGATTAATGTCAAGCGACCGGGGCACTGGGTTTTGTGTGTCCTGGAAGGGTGTCATTTCAAAGAGAATCTTTATTTGAATGCGAAGACATTTGTTGGAATAACCCTCTGTACGTTCTCTGCTCAGTGTCTCCTCAGAATGACAAGCTGAGTTACGCTGCAGCTACCCTGCAGGCTGGTGGCAGCTCCTCCTCATCAAACCAAGCTTCTTCCCCTAATGCTGCCTCACCCCAGGTAGTAAACATCACCATTATATCCCCCTGTCTAAAAACAGCTAATAATCAGCAGATATCAGGAGAACTTTTGAAGTAGTGTGAAGGACCAAGAGGCATTCCCTGTCATTAAGCCAATCAAAGTCGTTGCAGCAGTAGTCTTAATGAATGTCAGAGAGATGATAGATAGATCGACATGGACAGACTAACCGAAGTAGATTTCGGAGCAAAAAAAGTGTTACAGATCACTGTCACTGCTTTCTTATAGCTCACTCATGGACAAAATGCACAATATCGTTTCATATGATAACAATTAGAAGTATCACTGTTTTCACAAGAGTGGGCTTCCCAAATAATGTTTAACAATGTACATTTTCTCAGATTAGGGTTTTTTTTTTCATCCTACACATAAAGCTGCACATTATTTTTAGTGTGCAAACGCTCCGCTTTTGATTTGCTTACACCAGTTGTCTCTTGGCAGCCACCTGCAAAGAGGAAATTTGAGTTCAGCAAAGAGCGGCAATCCGCCCCTGGCCCTCCTCCGGCCAAGAAAACCAGCCCTGGCAGCTCGCCTGAAGAGAAAGCCCCAACTCCCAAAGTCAAGACCAGCTCAGCAAGCAAGCCCAGTGCCGGCACCTCAAAAGGTGATGCCAACACATCCTCGCTTTTACTTGCAATGCCTGAACCTCTCCCTAACGAGGAATATTTACGACTCCTTTCGCCAGCCTCACCAGCAACGACGACGGCCGACAAGAAGAAGAGAGAGAGCGCCTCCAAACCAGAGCCGAAACAACAGAAAGCCAAATCTCCGGGTGCGCAGCAGGTTCCGTTCAAGCAGATCATGGGGGGGGTGGTGTTCGTCCTCAGCGGCTTCCAAAACCCTTTCAGAGGAGACCTCAGGGAAAAAGCCCTCGACATGGGAGCCAAGTACCGTCCTGACTGGACGCCTGACTCAACACACCTGATGTAAGTAGCCACAGGAAGACTGTTGAACTAGGCAGCTGTCCTTCGAGTGAACTCGCGTCTTGATTACTTTGTCCTCCCAGGATTTGCGTCACGCTGTTATTACAGAGGATGTTTATTTTCTTGAACTCTGTTTAACATTGTTTTCAGTCAGCGTGCCTCTTCTCCTCAAGGCATTTATTTTGTGTTCTTCCAGTCCTCTCAGAAAAATGGGATAAATAAGCTGACTCCTTCTCCAGACTGACATGGGGAAGAACAGAGTTTGAAGAGTGCAGACATCTGCCAAGGACAATAAAATCAAGCTTTAAAAAGATATATATATATTGGCCTAGTAGATTTTGAGTAATCCTGCAGAAAGTTGGGCAAAGGGAGCAAGGAAGGTAAATATGGTTCCTCAAAGAGAATGCAAAATTAAATCTCTGGCGCAAACGCACAAAGGTTGTAGATCAGCCAAAGAGGTCTAGACTGTCTCAAACTACAGGGTGTTGACAGACTCAAAGAGGGGCGAAGTAGTTGTAGATAAAACAGGTTTTTCATGTCATAAGGGGGTCCTCTTTCACATCTGGTGGCTGTGCACTATTAATAGAAAGATTGAAGCCCTAAACATGTAAAATGCCTTTGATAAACCAGATCACTCACCTATTTATTTCTACAGTCGCTGAACATCGCTACCCTCAAAATGTTCCAGAAAGTTCCTCTCGACCTTTTCTAGTTGATCTTCATCTTTGAAACCAATGACACGATTGTGTAACAGCCCGGCCTTGTTAGCACTCGCGGTGATTTTAGCCTCATTGCATCTTGATCTCCACTGTCAGAGCCGACTGTTGCCCTTGTTAGCTGCTCTGTAGTGATGCCAATGTCTTTGTCTATTAATACATTTCTGTCTATTAATCTCCAGCTGTGCCTTCGCGAACACCCCCAAGTACAGCCAAGTGAAATCAGCAGGGGGCATCATCGTACGGAAGGAATGGGTGTTGGACTGCCACAAGAGGAAGCAGCAGATCTCCTACAAACGGTACGAAAGAGTGAACTCTAAACGGACATAGGAAAAAGATTTTGTATCTACAATTGTAAAACATTTTAAACAGTGTTGCTGCTGTTGCTGCTTGATTGGAATTCAGAGCCTCCTCAAATGACACTTGCAGGGTTGCAGTCAGGTTTTAGTGTGGAGCCTTCATCCAGCGCTCATTTCCCACATCTAATTCCCACATTAATGGTTTCTCTTCAGCCACATCTGTACCTTCACGTGGAACACTCTGCACCGCGCTCGCACTTATTAAAGCGTCCAAGAATACCACGCTCTCCGCTTTCCGACAGAGAACATTGCAGCCTCGCGCAGCTGACGCCTGCTGTGATCACAAATTCAGACCAGGGCAGCTTTTAATTATATGCCTTATTACGCTAGTACCTTTGGTAGAAGCGAGGCCTTATGTCATCACTCCAAATGAGGTGGCTTCCTTTGAATAATGTAGAGCAGACTACTCATTTTGGACAGGGGAACGGCCTGCATTAACTCGAGTCACACTCCGCATGTTTGAGACTGCGTTTGGCTTTGCTGTATCATTTAAGGAATTCCTTCAAACTCTGCCTGTGTGATGATTGGGAAGATGTTGGTAATGAATAGCTCGGCTTTCACGCTGAAATTATCTGAAATTCTACAATTCATAAAAAGCTGGTGTGTGGCTGATTAGGTATGTAGGATTTTTTAAGTGATGAAGTACTTTGGTTATTGCTCTTGAAAGGACTGTGTGCAGTGATAACGTTCGTGTAAAGAAACTATAAAGAAATTATTGTGGCAGTCTATGAAGATTAAGGTTTCAGTTGTTTGATGTTCCTAGAAGTTGAAAGTGCTCTTTGTATCAACCTGCTGTTAATACATGCATACAGCTCTCACAATACCGCAAGCAAGCGTTTTGTTCAGACTTCAGCAGGGGAATATTTATCATGATTTTCCACACCTTCTTGTAGTTATAAATGTGTTTAAAATCGGCCAGGATGAGTTGTTTTCATGCCACCGTCATCTCGAAAAGGTAATTGTCATTCCACGCAAGCCGGACACGTGGCACAGAAATCCATTTTTACTCACATTAAGTCTTCAAAGGCTGGTGTTTTGATGGGATTACTCTGGCTGGCCGTCTTGCGAAGAGTTGGGTCAGAGCAAGAGGGAGAGAAATGTGGCTGGCTTTTTTTTTTATTTTTAAGTCCTGCTCAAGGGCAGATTCTGACTTTGCCAGTGTCACAAAAATGCACCAAAATACAACCTGTGTAGCCATTCTCCCTCACACTCGCCTTCCTCGATATCCATCTGATTAAAGGTCCCCTCGCTCTCTTCCTGCTGCCTCTGCCCCCCACCCCCACCCTTGTTGTCAGAATAATCCCTTCCTCTGCCTCTTCTTCTGCACTCCTATTGTGCTGTGCATGGAGTGTGCAGCTTTGATGATGTGTTCTGTATTTAAAAGCTGCATCTGCTATGGGTAATTAAAGCGACCACTTACTTTGATGATGACAAGTACTCAAACAAATACGCACACTCACCCCTCAAACTGTAGCTCCATCGTGCGCACACTTTTGTCAGCATCACACTTTGAGTATTTGGAAGCAAATTGCACATCTTTCACGTTCACATCTTGCCATTTACGGTTTGGTCTATTCTAAGTAAGAACGCTGACATTAGCCGAGCAGCATGAAAATGCTTTCTTCATGGTCATTATCCAATCAGTGGAGATCTAGAGATGGATGGGGGGGAGGGCACTCAAGCCAGCTATACGACATCCCATCACAATAGAACTGAATGAGTAAGCGCATTTCTGATTTAAACCCCAGCTTCTGCGGCAGCATCCCAAGCGGTCTTCAAGAATATCAGCATAATTGCACATAATTATTGGCGACATATGACTATATACATACAACTAAAAACTGTAGGAGTCTGGCTGTAACATTATAATGCAGTAAATTAGACCGAAGACTATTGTATAACACAACAGATGTTTCTAAAACTTGTTGATAAAGAGCTAAACCTAATTAAGTAATGACTTCAGGAACACATTTTTCATTAAATGAAGGAACTTAATTCGGGTCATGAAAATCGCTGCTCAATTATTTGGACGTGGGTGTAGAGGAGACTTGCCAAAATGAGACAGAAGTTGAAGACAAATCAAATTCAAAAGGACTGTGCATTCCTATTTACTGGTGTATTGCCACCCACTGCTCGCAAAGTGCAACCACAACAAAATGTAGTCTCACTGGCACCCAGAACCAGAGCAAAATCTATGCTTCGGGCAGAGCTCAGTCAAAATCAGGCAGTGCACTCAAAGAGCACAGACCCCTGCCAAGGTGTCAGCTGTGCCCCAAAATGTAATTTCATTTGTCCACACTTAAACACTTAAACACCTTTGGTTTAGGGGGGGCAAAGTAGCTATTTTTATGGCATAAACCTAACAAACAGCATGACAAACAGACAACGCTCCTTGGCCAGGTTAACAATGGCACAGTTAATGGTGACATCCAGATAAATGTCAATGGTCACCCAAGTCCTTCAGTATGCTTTCCTTCGCATCTGTGTTACCTAGAAACAGCTCCGCTAAACAGCAGCAGCAGCAGCACTCGATTATAATAACAGTAGACGTTCATGACCTTTAAAAAACAATGGTAACAGAATATTTTTTTAAATTGGATTTTGCCCTTCGCAAACACCACCACATGTACCACACGGGTCGGTCTAAACAGGTTGAACTTTTGGGAGAAAAATGATTTTGTCTTTATTGACGGTGTCTGCATTACTCTCGTGCTGTTATATGGAGATTTGTAAGACACATTTCAGTGAAAAGCCTCAATGATATTTGAGCAAAAACGATCACACTCCAACATTGACATTTTGAAATCGCTCTTCAGCTGATTTTTCATTTTCAGCTGATAATGTTTTACAAGTTAGTCAGTCAAGTGTTGAACAATATCACACACTCTTCTTTGTGCATATACATGTCAGGGTCTAGCTTTACCACTGTCACATAGTTTCTTTAATTTGTGGAAACACACAATTCTACTCCCTAGTCTTTAGCCGAGACATCAAATGGCAGGTTTTGTTTTCTCTATCGTTGCTCCACTGTTACATGGCAAAGAACTGCGACAGTTTGAAAGATTTTAAAAGTAATGCTGATTAGAAGTCATGTATGGTCACGTTCCTTTCCCTCTGGCCTTTAATCATCCTGACATATTTTTGTTCATACTTTTCATACAATCTTTTTCTTTTTACGCCTTGCTGCAGGTATTTGATGGATGGAGCCGAATCAAGCTCAGAGAGCGAAATGGATGTGGATGAAGAGAGCGAAGAGGAAATGAAAGCAAAGGTAATTTTTTTTGTAGTGTTCAAAAAAAATATCAAATGAAAAATCACTTTGTATCAGCAGTGGATGTCCAATATCCATACGCTCGCAGACTCCGCAAAAACAGTCGAGGCAGGCCACTCCCAAGAAGACACCCGTGAAGAAGGAAGAAGATGAGTACGGTGGCTCCACTGATATGGATGAACCAGGTTCGCATCAACTTTTTACACTCAATTTCTTTAAGTGCTGTAAAAACGTTTGCAAAAGAGCACCCTCCTTTATGACAGCTCAGTCATTTGTCACAAAGCTTGTTGATAGTGTTTTGTGACTCAGTATCACCACCCGGGATTTTAAAAGCACAAGTATAGAAATTGAATTTGAAGCTACTACTCAAAGACCTTAAAAAAATAAAAAGGTGATCTCTTTAGTGTTTTTACTTGAATTGAACGATGGTGAGACGCAGGATTTTATTTAATAGTGAAGAAGATAGCTTTGTTTCCCTGGCAACAAAAAGGAAAAAATCCCCCAAACACTAATTGTTAGGTATTTACCGCATTCATATTATAAGGCCAATTATCCCCCAGTATATTTCTACCCATCCCTGTTGTTTGTCTCTGGTTTTCTGTCCTGGCAGAAGAGAATGCCACTCTTATTCTCATAACCCAGTCATTATCTAGGCTACTGTCACCTTCCTGACAGTTTGGACTGGTTTGGTATGTCAGAAATCCTTTTTGAACACCATTGTGTGTATGCTGTAAGTCAAAGGTCTGCAAGAGAAATCATTCCATCTGGCACAAGCAGTTTTTATGCAGTCCAAGCCTCTTAGACTGTGTTTTTCCCTTACTTGCTCTAACCGAGAATTAGAAAAAAACAGTTATAAAACGAGGAGTCCAAGTCAAAGCTGAAAAAAATAATTTAGTTCAGTAATTTAGTTTTTCTGTGGACTTGAAGGTTAAACGGACATATAGCGTCTCATTAAATGGACAGACAGTTACTTGAAAAGGTGAATAGGACAAATTATGTGCGAGCAGAAGGGAACTTGGACATTTGCAAGACAGGAACAAACGCACAACGGATTTCTCTGTTTCAATCAATATTTTTAGTGGCTCTCCACAAAATGAGCTTGAGGCTGCAAATACAATTCAAGTGTCTCACAAACAGTTCAAATAGATAATGAGAATGGACCGAGAGGGAGAATACACACAAGCTGTTAATGGTGTAATCCATACACAATAACATCACGTCCACAGAACGATATCTAAAATTGCATATTTAATGCTACACAAGATTTTTCTCCACTAATTAAATGTGACAAATGACCTGCTGTTCTTTGTCAGCGATACAGAAAATAAATCTCCCCCCCACACACACACACACACACACACATATGATCACCTGACGTTTCCTTATCTCCTCTGGGTGATTCAGAGGACAACATAATTTAGTAAACTCACAACATAATAAATCATTGTGTCACTTTTTTTTTTCTTTCTTTTATTTATGTGGGCGGATATCAGTTTTGTTTCCCTTTATGTACTCAGTTTACATAATTAAATGCCTTAAATTTTCAATGAGGAAAGAGAAAACTCTAAAACATCTGTCCACCCGCCTCCATGTGAAGAAGGCATCGTAATAAAAGCTTGACGTTCACGAGTGAAAAGCTCCCTCGTCTCGTTTCTCTGCCGCAATGTGCTACACCTGTGCCTTAACTGAATCATAAATGGCTCTGACGCACGGGGAGCAACAAATCGCGATTGGCTCAAATAGCCAGAGAGGAAGGATGGGAGCACTAGAAGTGAAGAGGACCCTGGCGAATTCGAGAGCTCAGAGATTAGACAAAAAGGGATCACCTTTTATGAAGCACTTGGAAACGTTCGAGCAGACGCCGCCACTGTGAAATGAACAAGAACAACAAACTGGAGGTGCTTTTTTTCACTCCAGCTGAAACAATGGCAGCAACGTGTAATAACTGTGAAGAGACTTGATGCATGATTCTCATTTCTATGTTAATGTAAGGCCACAAGTAAAGTGCTGGGGTCTGTCGGCGAGCAGACTCAACAACACAACAAAAAAAGCGAACCCACCCCCCACCACCATCATCCCTTTAGTGCAGGATTGTATTGAAGAACCACTTAATGGCCAGAATCACGTTATGGAATTGCATAATCACGCAGAATTCTTCTGTCCCTGTGCAGCTGCAAAAAATGATATTCATTAGGGGTGTCCCAATCCAATATTGGTATTCCTTATCTGTCAGATATCAGCAAAAAAAAAAACAGAATCTGATTATATCGGCCTGCTTCTAAAATGTCCGATATAAGCACTTCGATACAAGCAGTCAGTTACAGACCCCGCTCCTGTACTTCTACTTATGTTTAAGGTTAAAATGAAAGGACCCATTGGTTAATAATAAATGGGTATTATTAATAATGGGTTTTTCTAATACCTACTGTTGCTGACTATTGATCTCTGTTTGAGTAATATCACTTGATCAAGCCTTTTCTAACATTCCATACTCTCAAATAAATCATAAAAGTATGTATGAATTGTGCAGATATCGTTTCTGATCATTATCGGTATCAGTCCAAGCTCAAGGCTGCAATATAGGTATCATATCGGAAGTGAAAAGGTTGTTCCGGGACACCCCTAATATTCATACAAAAGTAGAGAACGCGACGAGGCCCAACATGAAGCTACTGAGTGCAGTGTGTGAGGTCGAAGCACTGGCGAATCTATTTTGAAAGATGTCTGTGAGTCCCCCCCCCCCCCCACACCCCCATCTATAATCTAACCAAACCTTATAATAATGATGCCCAGATAAGCTTTTTTTTCTTAAAGCTCTAAGTGATAAAGAAAAGCAAGATTGCCTGAATTGAAAGGTCACTGTCAAAAATTGCCGTTTGACATTTGTAGACGGGCGAATGAGACATCGTTGTGAAGCACAGAGAGAAAGAACCAAAAGAACTCTTTTAGGTTCATACGTTCCCCAAGTATATGAGCGTTATCATCTCAAACCACATGTGAGCTTAGCAGCGAAACTGTGTGTGCACGGAACTTTTTCTTCAGTTGAGCCAGACATGTCGCGTTTCACAGCGTATTGACGAGTGTGCGCTTCATCTCACAGGCGGCGATGACGAATCGGCTGTGGACACGGAAGACGAGCTGCAGAGGTAAACAAACCCCCCCAAAAATCACTTTAATCACACAGTGCAAGATTGACGGTTGCTCTCCTGAGTCTGTTACGATCACTGACTACATCTCTTCTCACTGCAGCCATAAAACAAAAGGTTTTTCCGATGGACCATTCGGCTTCTTTTCAGATTATTTGCAGTCACCACATTAACATTTCAAATTGTAGCCTCTGTTACTTTGTGTTTATTGTAAGAGACAAACCCAAAGCAGTCATAGATAAATGTAGTGACACAATGCTGCACACAGTGAAGCATTTAATAACCACACTGTCGCGTTGCCACCGCTTTTGTAAATGCATTTATTTTGTTAATCCACACCAGGAAGAGTATTCAGTCCTTTTCTGCCTAGTTTCGTTCCGAAATACATGGAAATGTTATTTCAATAGCTGGCAATGTGAAAAAGCAATTGCAAACTCTTTCCAAAAACAAACAAACAAAAGCCTTTTCATTGACCTTGAGTTTTGAATAGCCTTCTCTGCACTTCAAATTGTTGTTACATGTCCCAGTACTGTTTGACTGGGACACCAACTGGTGTGTCTGTCTGTGTGTGTGTGTGTGTGCGCGATGGTGCAACAACAGAATTGACTGGAATTCATAATCCGCCCCCAGAGGAGAAATCTGTCGCTCCCTCTTAATTTCACCTTGAAAAACACAAGAACGTGACTAAAAAATAGGTTCATGTTCTTTCGAGAGTCCGGAATATTGGAAAATATTTGTCTTCCAGAGCTCTCCCTTGTTCTCATGACAGGGTGGAAAATCAGAACAGACAGAAAAAAGCGGTGGCGGAGAAGAAGACGGTGAAAGAGGAGGACCCGTACGGGGGGTCGACAGATGAAAACACGGACGCCGAGGCTGAAGAGGATCAGCCCATCCCCGAGCTGCCGAGTAGGTCACCGTGTTCGTACCGCGCGTCCTCCTGTCACTTCCCGCTCTCTTTTCTCACAGGAGCAGATGTCCTCTCCCCCATTGTCACACTCGGCAGACTGTGACAGGAAAGTCATTGGGTGGCGTTGCGCCCCTCCTGTTCCACGTGGTTTCAGTGCTCCGTCCTTTTTATCGAAGTGCAATTACAGTCGCGATCATCAATTTGCTCTCATCTGTCAATTTTTTCTCTTTTCAGACTTTTTGAACGGGAAGCGCTTCTTCCTCTACGGGAAATTCCCCAACAACGAGAGGCGGCTGCTAATGCGGTACATCGTTGCTTTTAACGGGTGAGCGAGACTCTTCAACACGTAGAAATAAGCTAAGGCAAATGAAAAGCGATCGTGAATCTCTGCAAGACACACAAATTAATAGGGGCATCCCGAAAGAAAACGAGTATCAGATTATATTGGCCGGCATCTAAAATCTCTGATACAAGTAGTCCATTCCAGACTTTATTTATTCTATTCAATTGTAGAATATGCTTATGTTGAAGTTAAACTATTAGTTATTTTGCACTTTAAAAATATAATTTATTATTGAGGTTATTTTTCAGGGTTTAATGTTAAAATGTATCTATCCCAGTAGTTTTTACCTTCTCTAACATTCCATACTACAAAATAACTAGTAGAAGTATGTATTATTCATGCTGATATTGTATTGATATTGGCCAGTACTCAAGGCTACAATATCGGTATCGTATCAGATGTGAAAAAGTTGTATCGGGACACTCCTACAAATGAAAAGTTATCGTTCATTAATTCGCTTATTTATTCATGTATTTATTTATTTATTTGTGGCACAGGGAGATGGAGGACTACATGACAGAGAAGGTGCAGTTCGTGGTGACCAGTGAAGGGTGGCACGACTCCTTTGAAGATGTGAGTGTTTTTCCCGGGAATCTCAAATATGATATCATATGTGATTGCAAAGAGCTCACACACGCATGCACACACACACACGGCAGCTCCAGGAAACCGTTCAGAGCTTCTTCTTCAATTATATAAAGTGCAAAGCCCGACACACGAGGCAGTTTTGCAGAAAGCAGTTGGCATTTAACCATCTCTTTCCGCACACGAAAAGCAATGGAGCAATTTACGAAGCCGTAGTCGTCGCATTGAATTTGAAAGCGTTCTAGTTTGAAAACGCACCTTAGAATTGGTTTTATCCATCTCACGAATCAATGTTTGCCGCAATTCTGAGTCCTTCCTTCTTTTTTGCACAGGCGCTGATGGAGAACAGCAATTTGAACTTCGTCAAACCTGCTTGGATATACGCGATCAACGAGCGGCAGAAGATGCTGCCCTATCAGCCGTACACTGTGGTCCCCTGAGAAAAAACACCATAGTTTCACACACTTTTTTTTTGTATTTTATTTTTTTTTAATGGTTTTCTACGCCTCAGACAGAAGGCGTGGCGAGGTGTCTCTGTGCCGCCTGTCCTGTCCCGCTCCCGCCAACACAACACCTCAGGAATGTCATTATGCAATTTCCCTCAATTTGATATGAACAAATTTCACCATCAAAGACGCTATGACCTTCCCGAAGAATTCTGCCATCTCGCAAGGAGCGTATCCGAGCAACGCCTTGAGGTCCTTGTGTTTATACAGTAAATAACAATGCTTGTTTTTTTATGTGTCTAGAGGGAGCAGTAAGCTGACTATAGTTTTTGCAAATCGTGTTCAGTCATGAAGATGTTTTCACAAGCTCGGGGAAACTAATCACAGGACATCTGCTTGGATCATAATGCGCATTTCATCCCGAGCCACAAAGGTCTTCGATGTCAGTGGGGCCTGTTTGACTTTTCTCGATCCTCTGCGCGGGGTGCTGCTGCTGCTCCTTCAGATACCTCAGGCTGTCTCGGAAAAGCTTATCACCGCGTTCTGACCGCCCACGGCGCTGATAAGACCGACACGGCAGGCAGGCAGACTGTTAATAGGCCAATCCAAAGATGGCTGAAAGCTGTCAGATTATTTAAAGGTGCAGCGCCCACACGTTTTCGAAGACCGGGACACTTTTTCATTGTAGAGTAAGTCCAGGAGAACTTTTGGCTTTTTGTCTGTTTTTCCCCTTTATTTTATTACATACTGACGGTTAAATTGGTGGATTTCTATGTATTCTTAAGGTTTGATAAGAAAGTGTGTGTGTGTGCGTTTTGGTTTTATCCATGTTTACGGAATAATTATTGCAAGGGATGAAAGGAAGGAGGGGCATATAAAGGATGCCTGTGTATCTCTCAAGACTTGCGGAGGAAATATGAGATGTACCGTCTGGATTAGTAGTTTGCTCATGTCTCTGTCTTACACTTTGTGTCTTTAGAATACTTTATAATTTTGTCTAAATAAAAAAGAAAGATTTTGAATGAAGAATGTCGCTGCTCGTTATTCATTCAGCAGTCTGTGTTACGTGGCTGCTCTCATCCCTTCGTCCACCCATGTCTGAGTTCACAGCTCGAAAAGCCCTCCTTTTTCATTCCTCCTCTCATCTCCAGCTCTCTCCTTCTCTGATGCATCTCTCCTTGTGCTCAGCACCCCGGAGCCAGTGGGGTCTTCTGCTCTTCAGTCAAGGGGATTAGAAAGACGGAAAGTGGAGGAGAGGCACGGAGGCTGGACCAGTTACGGGGGGGGGGCTGCGAGGAAGATAAAAAGGCTTGGACTCTGTGCGAGGATGTAGCCAAGGTAAAATTAGAACTCACCAAATGTGTGTAAAAAGGTCACTCGCCATTTGGGGGCAGTGAAAAAAGCCCACTTTGCTTTATAATTTCATTTGCATTTTGAATTTCAAATTTGTCCCTCGCTGTCCACTGTCATTCGACATTCATTGAATGGAAGAAACATTTAGAAGGGGGAAGCGAACTTGGAAAACCAAAGATGAAGAAGCATGTCAAAACTCAAGAATTCCTTGCTACAAAAAAGTCCAACCACGCAATCACCCGGCACTATTTTACCTCCGGCGGAAGGAGACCGCTGCGATGATAGAAGATGTGTTGCAGTGGTCTCCTTCAAGCATGTAAACGCATAGAAAAAGCTGATGATGGTGCGTGCATTGATACGGAGGGAAAATAGTGCCGGGTGATTGCGGGATCGGACTTTTTTGTGGCAAAGGATGTATGATGCAAATGTATTACTCTTTTGAACGTGGAGCAAAATGCTTTATCCTTGTGACCCCAGCCACTCTTTGGAACTACTTTCTGCAGCACCGAAACCGGGCCAGAACAGAGATGCAGTGGGTGGGAAAGTCACTGCCGATGAACGACACTGATGGTGAGGATCTCAGAGTACTTCATGTCAAAAAATCCAAACTATCATTTCAAGATTGTGATTTTGAACAGTTCAGTGGCCGGTAAAAACCTTATGACTGGTAATTTTTCTGGACTTTGCAAGCATCCGACTACTTTGCAAGCATCCGACCTCAGTTTTATTATGAGGTAGACATGCGCTAGTCGCAGCTGGCGCGAACCAACCCGTGCCAGGCGCTCAATTGCTTCGCATCTAAGCGAGAGGTCAAATCCATATCCATGCAGAAGCAGGAAGATTTACGGCAGCTCGCGGCATCGCCCCCACGCGCCGCCATATTTCATTTAAATGCATATTTGTCCTGAAGACGGCAGATGGGACAACACGCCACTTTTCAATTGTCTCCCTTGCCGAGCTTGCGCTTTTTATTCTTGTCGCTTTGATTTCTTCCAAGTGAGATTGATTAGATTTTTCTTTGCTTTTTTTCTCTTCCCTGTGAACATTTCGCAGATTCTGACAACAGCTGTCTCTAGAGGAAGGCCTAAATAAATCTGTTGTTACAAATGTTATTTTTCACTGTTATAGATTTGTTGTGTTAGATTAAAGCTGCAGAATGTTAGTTAAAACATCCCAAAATGAACTTATTATAACTAAAACTATTCACAGAACAGACAGGCAAGCAGCTCTATCTATTCTCCCTTGCAGTATTATTATCCTTGTTCTTCAGTGCCATCTTTTTTGTTGTTAAAGGGATAGTTCAGATTTTTTGACATGAAGCTGTGTGAGATCCTCACCATCCGTGTCGTTCATCAGCAGTGATTTTTCCCCCACTGCGTCCCGTGAGCGAGGTTCCGGCCCAGTTTCGGTGTTGCATAAAGTAGTTCCATCTAGTTGCTGGGGTCACAGGAATAAAGCGTTTTGCTCCAAAAAACAACATGCTTTGAAGGGAGTAATCCCTTTGCATCATGTATTCTTTGCCATGAAAAAGTCCGACCTCGCAATCACCCGGCACTATTTTCCCCTCCTTGCTTCACAGTGGTCTCCTTCCACCTCCACCTGATGGATGAAGGGAAAATAGTACCGGGTGATTGCAAAAAAGCTTAACTATCCCTTTAAGCAATTTATATTTGCACGTTTGCTTCGGATGTTTATTTTTCAGAGTTGCAAATCCTTAAAATGGGAAACGTCATTGGCACAAGTATGGGCCTGAGCCGAGGACAATTTTCCCTTCAGCGATTCAGCCGAAATAATCATGCAGATTCATTATAAAGGGGGAAAAAAAGAAGGTGAAAGTTATTGACATTGAATTTGGATTTCACTGTTGTAATAATGAATGGCGTGACCTCAGACGTAAACTGAAATTACTGCGTCCGTTCAATGAAGTGTTCTGATGTGTCCCAGACAGTGAGCCGCTCACAATCGAAGCCTCTTTGCTCACGTCCACATAACCTGGCAGCAGTGGGAGCCTAAAATGGCAAGTTTCTGGCAACTTTAATTTGGGCTGGGAGAAAAACCGCACAATGTAGTTTATATTCTTGTGAATATATGACCTCACTGCATTTAAGAGTTTCTTCACGTAATTTGTCTTTTTTT
>CAESWR010000305.1:778243-791003 GCA_903171835.1 Mullus surmuletus
CCTGTCAAGTACCTCTGGGGAGGAGCATCAGAGGAGGAGGAGGAGGAGGAGGGTGGAAGAAGAGAGGATGGAGCGACACAAGCTGACGGGGGTTATTTAAGGAAGAGAGCTGGAGAAAAAAAATGGGCATCATTCAGAATGGGATTGGAAAAGTGAGGGGTCATTTTTTAGAAGAAGATCACTTAAAGAGTGCAGCCCTCCAGCAATACCCCCCCCCCACCCCCCTTCCTAAAAAAAAGATAAGGAAACATCTCGGCAGAGCTCGCCGGCCCTTTCTCAGAGCAGAGCAGAATATGTTCTTCCTCAGCCTCTGCCCTCCTCGCTGTGCCCCCAAGTGAAACAGAAACGTAACCCCACTGCAAGCGGTAATGGAATTACCAGCAGTGTTTCCAATATACTTGGTTGAAACACACAGAATTATTGTTTATTGTGAATCCAAGGTAACATTAATCAATCATCAGCTTGGTTGTTTCAAAGTAGAAGTATGTCAATACAATACAATACAATGCACAATAATGATAATAATGATAATAATAACAATTATTTATGTATACAGCGTTTTTTTTAAATACTCAGACACCTTACAAAAATAAAACAAAAGAGCAAGCAGTAAAATAAAACACACAAGGCCGTTAAATATTAAAAGCAATATTGAATAAATTAGTTTTTAAAAGGGATTGAAAAGTACTGAGGTTGGCGCAGTGTCTGATGGTGGATGGGAGGGAGTTCCACAGGGTAGGAATACGCAATACAATACAATACAATAGAATAGTGACCGGTCAGTTTTATTGCACAAGAGAGTCATGGGGCCGCACTTAGTGACAATTTGCTTCAAATGAAAAAATGTGACTTGAGCAGTGCCACACCAGCCCCACCCGATGATACTGCTTTGCAAATGTGTAACGCCGTTGAATGGGTCCCATCCATTAAAAAAAAGTAAAGTGAATCACTGTAGCCCTCTGCTTTTCAAAATGCCCACTTTTCAGTGATTAAAACCAGATTATTCCTCAGTACAATCTGTCAAGGATTGTGATGGAAATAGTTCAAGGTGAACACTGTTTCAGCTTGTTCTTATAAATTCTCGAGCTCTAAGCGCTGTTGTAAAACAATTCTGACCAGCCTGATGCATCGGAATTGCTGCAACTAGTGTTTTAGCAGTGGCTTCAGTATCAAATGAAATTGGATTTTTATTCACATTTATTTACCTTATACTAACGCACATTTTGCTTGTATTTGCAGGATTGATGGGTTTGATGGCCGACATTCAGAGCCAAATGTGTTTTCCACAAAGGCTGCTTTGCTCTCACTATGCAAATATTTTACCCCATGCATTTTTAAATATGTGGGCCTGGAAAAACAAATGATGAACTGAAGGCGAGGCCCAGGGCGATAGCGGGGGCAGACAGGGTTACAATGGAGAACTGATTTTTCTCTTGGGTACACATTGCAGACTCGCACCTTGCTGCTGAGACATTTTGATCTACAGAGTTGATATGATCTGCTGAATACAAAAAAAGACCAACTTTTGTTCCTTGTTCACTTTTATACCGTTTATTTTCAATAAGTTAGTGCCATGGCTCTGTGTGTCAGAGTGAGTCTGCACAAAGCAATTTAAAAAGGTTTGTGAGTAACTGAGCCAAAGGAGCTGCATCAGAGAAGCAGCTTTAGTCAGAAATTTGTAGCTTTAAAGCATTTGGCGGGGGTGTGGGGGGTGGAGGGGGGGGGGCAGAGTCTCGTAAAACTAACTGATGAGCTGAAAGTCTGAAACGCAGACTGGGGCAGTTAGACTTAGGATTCAGGGCCGCATTCTGCATTTTATTACCTGACAGCGGCAGTGTTGTCGTAGCATATTTTAATATGTGGAGCTCATAGTCGACTCATATTCATCCTCATAATGATGCCAGTTCAAAGAGAATAAAAGCAAAAAGACCTCCCACATGCACATACGGTTTAAAATTTGTTTTAAAAAAATATTTTCATTTGGATTGGATTTGTCGGATGTGAAAAGAAGAAAAACACACACAAAAAGCCAGACTTTTCCTCATCTTCTCAGCTCATAAATGATTCATTAGCAATCAGGTCCACTAGCTTGGTGGGGCTGGCCTGCAGCTAAATGCCAAAATTGCTTAAAATCTCAAAGGTAACAGCACAGCACAGCACAGCGAAATGTGTAATTTCGACCAAATCTTATCCTAATAACATACCGGAATTGGCGGGAAAACACAGAGTATGCCGTACGTATTCGACCACATGGTGTATAAAGCAAACTGAATAAAGATCGAGAGTACTGATAATAGCCAACCAGTAGGAAATTCTAAAGCATTATCGATGTCCCTGACTGATCAAGCCTTTAAGAGGCACCCTCTGTTCATTTCAGTTTGATTTGAATAACCAGAAGAATCGTCCTAACGAGCGCAATCAGGGCACCTTCCATATGGAGCGGCTCCAGATGCTGTTTACACATTTCCGGAGCCCGGATAAATCCTCTGAGGTAAAGCTCACTTTGATAGAGGAAACTTCAGAGAGGAACCTGATCTAATGTGGATGCCCTTCATCAGTTTCCAATTCCCGTTACCGACATTTGACCCCGGAATAGTTGGGACATTAAACTTTCAAGAAGGGGAAAAAAAAACACATGAATGTTTTGGTTGTTTGTTTTTTGAGACATTTGGTCTTCATCATCTTACAACTAGTTATTAGACTTTTTCACTTCCGATGAGATACAGATATTGCAGCCTTGAGTATTGGCTTACACTGATATCGATCAGATACGATACTAGCACGAATCCTACATACTTTTATTAGTTATTTTGTAGTATGGAATGTCAGAAAAGGCTTGATCAAGTGATATTACTCAAACAGAAAAAAATAGTCAGCAACAGTAGGTATATGACAAAAATGGACCCCTTTATTATTAACCAATGTGTTACAGAAATATTAACCTTAACCTAAAACATAAGAATATTCTACATAGAATATGTATGCACGTCTATTCTACATAGACGTGTTGGAGCAGAGTCTGGAATGGACTGCTTGTATAGGAGGGCTTATATTGGATATTTTAGATGCAGGCTGATATAATGATGCTCGTTTTTTTGCTGATATTGGACCAATATCCGATATCAATATCCGATATCAATATCCGATAGATTTTGGTACAACAATGTCACGTTTTCCATTATTGATTATTTATTATATCGATCGGCATCGCTTTTTTACCGGCTCATAAGCAGGATGAAGGAAAACCTTTCAATGGTCTTAATACTTTTCATCCCCACAAAACCAAATGATGTGTTTCGCTGTGAACTTGGAGAACCGTGGTCGCCATGTAAACGGCCTGCGTTTTTTCTAAGCAAAAGGTACTCAATACAGTTTTACATACTACATTGACTCATTTGCACATTTGAACTCCCCAGGCTTAGCGGAATCGAACCGTTAATGCTCTCAGTACGTGGTGGATACTCTACCTCCTGAGCTGACAAGCGTGAAAATGAATCAATTTCGGCCTTGAAAGGAAGCTTATAAAAAATGATATGATATGAAACGATCACATATGGACCAAAACTCATACCTTGTTATAGTACACGAGCTAAATGTTCAGTCAAACTGAAATGCATGTCACAAGTCATTTTATTGAAAGCAGTTGTTTCAATGAACAGTTACAAAAACAAATAAATAGGTTTCTTCACCTGGTTCAAGCTCAGCTGTTCAACAGTTTGAAATTATAAAGCTCACTCTAACGTGAACATTAAAAAAATATCTTAAATAAAAATATCCCCTAAAGTCAAATACGCCAATCATTTTTTTAAAATAAATTAAGAAAATTGAAACATCCTCCAATCTTTTTAGTTTAGTTTGACAACTGAATGGCTTATAAAATCAAATGACATTTTCTTGTCCTCAATATACTATATGGGGCTGTAATCGATATAAACGATATGGTCTCATTACAGATCTCGTTTAAAAAAAAATACAGATATATTTTTAATATTGATATATCTCCCAGCCCTACGCTCACAGTGTCACCAGCCTTCTTGCTTGTGCACTGTTTTTTGGGGAAATAATTTGTGCCATCAGCAATCGGTTCTAAATTCTGGAACGATGCATTTTAAATCGATCCTCGTTTCCCATCACTGCTGCCAAAGGAAAGGTTGAGGAGCGACGGGGATGTTTGTCCATTCAAGCAACCGCGGCATCTCGTTCGTTCAGTAAACACGATGTCAAATATGACGTCACAGCGGCAACTTGTCGCTCAATTACCAGCAAGGCAAAGATGTGTTTGTTTGTAGAGTATTAATGAGCCGATTCATTCAACTTTACAGGCTTAGTGAGTCTGAACTATTGACTTTTTCGAGGGAGCTCAGCCGACAGATTGTTTTGTCAGACAATAACACAGTAAGGACATCTAAACAAACATAATAAGCCCCCAGGAGATTTGATAAGAACTCAATATTGGTATTGAATATTTCTTCATGTGAAATCAATTTGTATGGGTATTTTAATGCCATTTTCTAAAATCACCAATACCATCAAGTAGAAAAAAATGAAAATAGAAAAATGACTGATTTTTTCAAACATAGCAAATCTGCTAGTTAGTCATTGGGGCAATGTTTAGATTTTCTGTCACAGTAAATTTAATATCTTATATGTTTAACAAAGCAATTATTCTGCTGCTTTTTTTGCCAGGGGCACCAACCTTGCTTCTCATGATTGTGGTCATTATCGATTCATCTGTGGGCTTTAGTCTCACTTTTTGTCAATAAAAAAATCTCTAGAAAGAATGCAAAACTCCCACAGACATAAGTGCTCACTGCAGTTTTGACACATTTGGTGCAGATTACTTATTTACACATATTACATTACACTCCGTGGACAGTTTAGTGGGACTCTTTTGACTGCTGTACATTTTATTTTAGTTTTTAAGCCAGTTGACATTTGGAATTAGCTGCCACATCCGGGGGACGCCTTCCCGCATGAACACCCGCCTCCCCGGCCCAACAGCCTTGCCCTTCATTCCTTCACATCGACCTCCACACAGTAATGATGTGTGTTCCAAGGAAAACCTCTATAGTCAAATCAATTTCATAGCCAGATCAATATGCGTGCTACGGGGCTTAATATCCTCCCGTGGTACTGTGACCAGTGGTGGTGAAGGTGAGGACGTGGTATGGTTAATTGATCGTGTCCTGGATGTGTGATCACTGATTAGCAATGCACAGCATGGGGTCGGGGGAATTATTTTTATATGTATTTATATGTATGTAACATGTATTCAGAAGAGCGACACACTCTTGTTGGATTTTATGCAGCATTTTACATTGTGATTATACAGCCTGTGTGGAGTGTGTCGGAGCAACGGTAAAGAGAGATAAACGCAGGAAAGTAACATCTTCATCACAGAGCACAAAATGGCCCCCTTTTTTTCCCATTCCCACGGACAAACCGGAGCCAGAGTTTCCTATGAATAAGCAATATAATTTATTGTTCTTCATTAAACAGACATAAAACAACAGTGACCTCTCCAGTAGGAAACAAAAATAATAAGATAAAATAAGATAATCCTTTATTCATCCCTCAGTGGGGAAATTAAAATAGTTAATAAGCAATAAAGCTCAGGGTTTCCTACCTGCATCGGCCAACCTGGCTCCTTAATGCAAAACGAGAAAAGGTTCAAACATAAACAAGTGTCCCTCTCTTCCAGCTGTGAATAAATAATAGAAAAGATCCAAACAAAGATGAACAAACACAGGTCGTAACAAGAATTGGAACACTAATTTGAAAGAAGTCAGAGGGCTCAGGCTTTTCTGTGCCCTGCTTTTAAATGGAGGTCAGCGCTACCTTCCCACATAGAAAAGGAAACACAGACACACACGCACACACACACACACAGGAAAAACAGGGCCACCTACAGGTAGAAAGAGGGGTCACACATATGAGCCAGGAGGTCATTCTCTCAGATTTTATTTTCAACATGTAAATCTACCAGCAAACAGATTTTCACACTTTAAATAACATGTCAGCATTCCAAAAAATGTCAGATCAATTCTAAATGGTGCCGGAATGTTTTTGTCTGAACACATTAGGGCGGTTAAATCTGTTGGAGCTTTGTTTAACAATCTGAGGGGTCTCTCATGGTTCCACAGCACGGTCCGTATGGCCCCGATCAATCAAATGATTATATTGAATGCAGGAGTGAAGTCACTGATTGATGAGAGAAGCCCCTCAAGGGCACAGTGGTGTTTATGATTTTAAATTTAAATGGAACCAGTTATTTTACTTTTATATTATTGTGTTTGGGAATTTTTGGAGGGGATTTATCTTACTTTATTGGTTATAATCTTCTTTATTGCTTGGTAGTCGTTATTCGACAGTTGTCCCATTCAGAAGTCACAATCATTTTCTGGTTGTGACGGGTGACCACAGTCCACAGGTTTGAGGATCAATACGTTTCTCTTCCAATGTCTCTATTGATTTTCAGACTGACCATGACAACTGGAGCGAGATCATGATGTTACTCAACAAGTCCGAAGAGAGCTCCCCTCCCTCCTTCCCTCTTTCGAACCTTGAGTACAATTTCTCCATCTTCGCCAGCCAAGACTCGCCAACATCCCTTCCCACCTCCTACTATTCCTCCTCTTCCTCCTCCACACCGCCAACGTCGTACAACTGCACCAGCGACCCCTCGGGATCTTCTCCTCCGTACAACTTCTATGCGGTGCTCCTGGTGCTCCTCATCTTCTGTGTGATCTTTGGCAACGTGCTGGTGTGCGTGGCGGTGTCGCGCGAGCGGGCCCTGCAGACCACCACCAACTACCTCATCGTCTCCCTGGCCGTGTCCGACCTGCTGCTGGCCACGCTGGTCATGCCCTGGGGTGTCTATCTAGAGGTGTGTGTGGGTTTGTTTTTGTAAGCATTGCACCATTACAGCTTGGCAGACACTGAACCAAGTCACTCAAGTTTCAAGTCTTCACCTTCAAATCTCGAGTAAGTCCCAAGTCATTTTTTCTTGGGCAAGTCACGTCCTGTAATAGGTCAAGTCCAGTCCAAGTCAAGTCACTGATCTTAATGAAGTGAAAAGACAAGATATTAGCAAGCGTCACTTAACGTCATTGGCCAATTTATCCATTGCATTTACTGACTAACATGATAATACTTGCTAGTTTACAAGCACTTACTGTGCAGAATGGCTCTTCAAATGACACACAAAGTTTGACGTTGTCGTCTGGCTGTCGGAAATCTTTGTGCCGTATGTCTTGCATTCTGCTGACCATCGTTTGGCTTCACAGTGGCAATTTCGAAATCCATAGAGGATGAATGTCGGTATCCGCCCCTGCAGACATGTTGATACTTATCTGATATCAGAGGGTGTGTTTCTCTGATAAACACGTAAGGTAGGCAGAGAGGGCATGATTGACAGGGTATTGATCCAATCATGACAATGCCATTCTCAGCCTGCCCTCATGCCGAGTGATATTGATATTAATTTTATATATTAAAACTGAAAACACGAAATCAACACTCAAGCCATTCAAGTCTTCGTGTCTCAAGTCAAGTCCCGAGTCTTTAACTTCAAAGTCCAAGTTGAGTCTCAAGCCTCTCATTTTATATCAAATCAAGTCACAAGTCATCAAACAACAACTCGAGGTCCAAGTAACAATGACTCGAGTCCCCATCTCATAAGAGAGTGTGGAGTCTCCAACTTTACATTCAAGCCCAGCCGGCGGCAACTGCATCCCAACAAATAGTGTGTGTGCCTACAACTTGTGGGCGGAGATGCAGTTGGGATCATTTTTGTAATCAATCATCCAGCTCAAGTCACAGCTATCAGTGTAAATATGAATAACTAAAATGAAAATCCATTTATAATTGATTTGGTCTTCCGCAGGAAATTACAAGTGAAACGACTTGTGAGTAATTCAATGTTTGGGAGCAAAATACGGATCACTGCAGTCATTGAGTTACATTGCGTTGGGCCTCGGCGAGGAAATGCATTATTAAAATTAAATATTGAATAACCCACAGACTGATCTCCACCCTGATTAATATTAATTCTGCCTCACCAGTGTTATGTTATGTATTATGTTCATTTCTTACCCGTTTTGTTGAAGGTTGTGGGCGAGTGGCACTTCAGCCTCATCCACTGTGACATCCTGCTCACCCTCGACGTCATGATGTGCACTGCCAGCATCCTCAACCTCTGCGCCATCAGCATCGACAGGTGCGTTGAACGCGTAACCTCTACTTCCTTCAGGGCGTGGTCCTGTTTCCTTTTTTTATGTATGTTTGTTTGTTTTCTTTAGACGAACACTCTTCTCCTAATTACTTGTCATTCATCTTTTTCGCTGAACCTTTTCAGCAGCAGATGGTGTTAGCTGTTGATAGGGGACTTTTATCCAGAGTTGTGGCGCTAAAGAAGACAGTGAATCAATATGCAATTTCTTTTCTGTGAACTTTATCCTGTAGTTAATCTAGACTGGTGCCATCAGAGCCAAACAAAGAGCAGTCACATGACACACACACACACACACACAAAATCCATCACTTCACGGAGCAAGGCACAACATTGTTTTCACGAGCACAAGTCAGCGTCCTGCATATGCAACATACTGATATAAAACTGATCATCTACATTGATATAAGACTAAATATGAAATTAATCATCTCTGCTTGGAAAATAAATATCCGACTCATTTAAGCCATTTCTTTCATCCTAAAATTCCATATAAGGAGTACGGCAAACATGCCGCGGGACAGTCTGGTTGCCCATCTGCGCTGTGACTTTCCCGGCGTCCTCTGCTGTCATTGGCGGATCAAGGAGACCATATTTGATGCTTTGATGTTCCACCTGATGCCCTTCTCATGGCTCCCAGGGAAGGTGACCAGACACCCAGCGGGCCGGCTGTCTGCAGCTGCTCCCAAATTCTTCTGACAAAGTGACACACTCGGGCTCCACCGCTTCGGCCCTTGTAATTTGGTGCAATAAACTAAGGATGGAGAGTAATTGCTTTGGCATAACTGGAGCCTATTAGTTATAGGTCCAGCAGCTGGAGAGCTTCCACAGATTCAGAAATGAAGCTGCATGTTGAATCAGAGGGGGCCTCCGAGTGCAGTGATTGGTCTTGGTCTTGAAACCGGTCTCAAGACGTCTCATCTTGGCCTCAAAGGCATTTTCCTCAGTCTTGTCATGGTCTGGGACTGAGTGGACCCTGGATTTTGTGCCCAGACAGAGCCGCTTTTAGACTGTATCTTGCTTTCCACAACAACCAATTACTTTTACTTACAATTACAACTTTGCATCCTCTGCCTTCTTATTAAATGTCTTCATCTGATTTCGGTCAACTGAGAAGTAGGGCTGTCACGATATCAGATTTTCACTTCACGATTATTGTGGGCAAAAACGATATCAACAACAATTTAAATAATAATTGTACAATCAATGAAATTGATCTTTAACTTTATTAATTTCTTTTTGCAGATCAATAACAATTAAAATACCTGGTGGTATAAAGGCAATATGCACACATATACAACTGCACACTGCACACACACTGTTTTAGAGTAGCACTGGATCATTTCCACAATAATATCCTATGCGCATTTTTAACACAATGTTTTCAATTCCCACAATTCTCATCAATACCAGTATACTGCAACATTCCTACTGAGAAGCCACATTCACCTGACAAATCCACATCTGATTTTGATACATAAACAAAAAGGCCTAAAATTCTTGAAATGGAAGTAGCTGCACCAAGCAACATGTACTCAGGTTTTCTTAATTCTCTCGACAAAGTAGACAAAAAAAAATACCTGTGTTGATTTGTTGCATTGTGCTACTTGAATACAAATAACGTAGAGGCTTTTTTCTGGCTGTCAATTTTTTCGTCTTGACCTTAAGGTGTCTTGGTCTTGTCTCGATCTTGGTGCCCTGTGGTCTTCGTCTTGGTTTGTGCAGTCTTGTCTATATCACTACCCGAGAGACACGGTGCGCTTGTGCTTTCTCTTTCAAGTGAGTTACTGATGCCACAAAAATCAAATGTAAAGTGCGTATGATGATGTGAAATCAGATGTGACATCTCGCCCACACTGGGGTTTTACAGCGGCTCCTCAGCCACGGCTGCACACACCTGCACTCACAGAGGACCGCTAATCACTATTGGCGCGATGGCAGCCGTGTGCTTTGTGTCCTTCCGGCTGTCGGAAGCGGCCTCTTTAAAGGGGGGGGAGGTTGCAAATTTGTTTGTGCTTTTGTCTTACAGGAGATTTACTTTAAGATATGTGCAAACATGCGGATCGCAGGGACGATTTGTGCAGATGCGTGTGCTTACGGCATATTGATGTTTTCCAGCTGCGCGAGAGGAACAATAATGCGCTGCCTGTGTTTTATGCCTTTGTGTGTGTGTGTTGGTGTGTGCAGGTACACAGCAGTGGCGATGCCGATGCTCTACAACACCAGATACAGCTCCAGGAGGAGGGTGGTGGTGATGATTTCAGTGGTGTGGTTCCTTTCTTTCGCCATCTCCTGCCCTTTGCTGTTTGGACTCAATAACACAGGTGATCGCCCCGCCCTCATCCCTATTATCAGTTGTACAATTAGGTATGTCCCGATACAACTTTTTCACTTCCAATACGATACCGATATTGCAGCCTTGAGTATTGGACGATACCAATATTGTTCCGATACAATATCAGCACGAATCGTTCATACTTTTAGTAAAGGCTTGATCAATTACTCAAACAGAGAACAATAGTTAGCAACAGCAAGTATGACAAAAACTGACCTATTAATTATTAACCAATGGGTTACATACAATTTAACCTTAAACATAAGAATATTCTACATAGAAGTGCTGGAATGGATTCTGGAATGCTGCTGATATCGGACTGCTATCCGATATCAATATCGGATCGGGACACCCCTATGTACAATTATGTAAGTATTAATACTTGATGTTATGATGTTATTACATGAAAATTACAATATTGTGAGCTCCACTGCATAGAAAATCCACTAAGCATCCTTCAGAAAAACGAGTGTCCTTCTCCAATCCAAACTTTGCCAGAGGAGTTTGTAGTTCCGCAGAGTCACGACACATAAAAATTTATGAGCAATTTAATGGGACGAATTTCCTTTTGCGTCCCTGAGTGATAAACCCATTCCGGCAATTCCACTGAACTGAATTGTGGTTTACATTTCTCATCTCTTTTCCTGTCTCGGACAAACGAACAAGGTCAAAGATGAGCTCGGCAGCGTGTGTTTGCGATAATGTTCCTTGATCCTTTAAGAAGCAACCATGGCTGAGGACCCGGACCAAGGTTTTTGTTGAGCCAAGAAAAAGCGTAGCTGAGGACTCAGCACAGTGTAAAACTAATTTAAAAAAGTTTTCAATAAGCTGAAGCAAAAAAAAGAGATAGATGAAAGAAACTCTTTTCCGTCAAAAATGAAAGGATATGAGACATTTTTATAATAGAAATCTTCAGGTCAATTCTGACAAAGACAGAGAAAAAAAAACACTCCCAAAGTCATTGAAGAAGCATTTTACACTGAACACTGAAAATACCATCCCTGTTAGTTTAGCCAGAGAATGCTTGGTTTTGAACTGACAAAACGCCTCTTCTTAATGCCATCACAGTATAATTTATGCCACTCTATGTTCCCGTCTCAATCTCAATTCCTGTGAGGATAGAAGTGATTATAGTGGTTCGCCTTCATTCTCCTCTTAGCTTAATCTATCATTGTTCGTTTTGATCTTTTCAATGATGCCATAATGTTAGAATTTTAAGATTTGCGAGGCTCCACATGCTCTTATATTGCATCGCACTGCAAATTGTATTGCCAAAAATGGTTCTGAAGCTGTTATCTGAGGAGCTTGAAAACACAATACCATTGTAGCTCGTCTACCATCTGAAGGTAGAAAGGAGCCCTTACCTTAATTTTCTCCCAATTTTAACATGACCTTTTTTGAACAACGCCACAACAACGTGTTCATTATTTCCTTTTTTTTCAATCACGCTTTTTAACTATTTTGAACCCTTTTCCGGGATTCAGGGAAAAAAAGACTCAATTTACAGCACCATGTACACTTCTCAACGCAGCCTCAGCAATATCATGGCCCATCTGTGTCTGAATTCGATTGTCAACCCTTGACGTGATTATAAGCAAACCCCATATGTCTGCTCAGACCCTGACATGCTTGCATTTCCACTTAAATGTCCATTTGCACACACACGCAAGCACACACACGCTCACTTATCGATGCAATTAAGTACAGCGTCTGCCTGGCAAAAAAACAAGTGGGAACACATAATCCTCAGCTCATTTGATGCCTCACAAAAGGGCTGAGAGTGAAGACCCCCGGCTGCTTTAATGAAGGTAGCTGTGAGGAGGAACTTAATGGTCTGTATTTTTGTGGACGGCGCAGCCCACACAAAACACAAATACCGGTGAGTCCTGATTTTCGTGCCAGCGCAAGGCGAGCTATATGCATTTGCCTTTTTGGTAGACCAAGGTGGGTGTGCCGACGCAGCAGCGGAAGTGTCGACGGAGATTCGTCTGGCGCAGTCACAGTTTGGTGTCAGAAAGTATCATGTAGACAGGCATCAAAATCAAATAACAAATGTCCAGGACATAAGATAAAAGTAGAATGATACTCTGCATTTAAAACTCTTAAAATGACATGAAGTGGAGTAATTTCTTAGTGTTAGATTTAGTGCTAAAGTTGAAACAAGTGAACATGGCTGCCTATGCACCAAGCAACAT
>CAESWR010000305.1:792044-815669 GCA_903171835.1 Mullus surmuletus
TGCCTTTCTGTTGTGTGTATATATATATATATTGTGTATATATTGTGCTATATGCTTTGTTTAAAAAAATATCTGTATATATACATATATATATACATATACATATATATGAATATATACATATATTTGTATTGTCTTGATGTTGCCACTCAGATGTCTTTTGTTTTGGTTTTGGTCTCAGTCATGCTCACGATATTATAACACTGTTTGAAAAGGGCTCATGGTTGAGTGTCTGCAGCAGTGGATTCAACTGCCTTTCGAATATTTACATCACATTACCAGCATTTCGTGGAAGAAAAAAGTCCCTTGGTCCATTTTCCTCTCCTCCATCATTCCTCCAGCCAACCGGGAGGGCACGACATGCAGCTTCGCCGACCCGGCCTTCGTCGTGTACTCATCGGTGGCTTCCTTCTACGTCCCGTTCATCGTGACGTTGCTGGTGTACGCGCAGATCTGCGTGGTGCTGCGTCGACGGGGCAGACGCACCGCACCGCCGCGCAGACACGGCCTCGGTGTTCAAGGCAGGACCGAAGCAGGAGAGGCTCATCGACAGAGGAAGGTAGCTCTTTTTTCTTTGTCTTTTCTTTTTCTTGAACACTTGATGATTCGTCTGTTTAAAAAAAAAGGGTCACAGACGGGCTTTAGAGTGGGGGTGCTGAAAGCAGTTAATTAAGAGCAAAAGCAAAAAGTCTGCTCCATCCTCCCCTTTTAATTCTCAAAAGTCAACTTGCCGAGCCAGCGGGTTCACAGCCTTGTACTCACAGGACTGGATTTGCACTCGTGGAGCAGTGAAGCTTGCTTAATGAATGTGGTAGGTGCACTCAAGCACCTGGTTTGGCACTCATGGGTTCTGTGACTGGTTTAATTAGACTAGGATTCATATTTTGTATTGATTAGTCAGTTTGACGGGTGACGTGTCAACACTGTGTCCACAGCAGTAGATCACTGGAACAACTAATCTAAAAGTTACAAGGAGAACTGGAAATAATCAGAATCAGAATCAGAAGAAACTTTATTTATGCCCAAGGGGAAATTTTATACCCTTCATTTCGTCAAACAGAAAAGTAAAACACTTTGCAGTTTCTTACTTTTATTTTGGTGATATGTAACAAAACAAACCAAGTGTGACTGTGTTTGTTTAATTGCGTCTCCACACTTTGATGAACACGCGTTGGTGTGTTTTTTAAGGACTCTCGTCTCGCCAATGAAATTAGAAGTCTTTTATTTTTCAAACCCACTTTGAGTGCTTGGACTTGGAAGGAGGCGCTTTTTGTCCCCAGGAACTGATAAGAGAGACTAATTTAAAAATCTGATTGATATAAAAATCTGTCACTGCAGAAAAAATAAGAATGTTAATCACTGACCCATTTGAGGCTCTAATAATAATAATAATAATAATAATAATAATACAATAACAACAATAATAATAATACTGCAATAATAATAACAATCATAATAATATAATAATAATAATAATAACAATAATAATAATAATAATAGCAATAATAATACAATAATAACAACAATAATAATAATACAATCCTCCTTGAATGACATTTTAAGGAAATTATTTCTGTTTTAGTTTTTTCAAATACTGTGGACTTATGTAAACAAACTGGCATTTAGAGGGTTAAAATCCCCCCCACAATTAACATTTCATATTTATATTCCAGACTGAAGTTGATTAAAAAGATTGACTCATTTAAACTAGGAAAAAGATGAATACTGTATATGTTATTTTTACAGCAGTTTTTAGGGAAGGGATGTTTTTCGTTCTGAGGGACTGCTGAGAATGTTTTTTTAAGGACATTTTTAAGGGTTAAAGTATACCTGTTGTGTGCTCTCTTCCCCCCTCAGAATAAGTGCACACAACCCGAGGATGTGAAACTGTGTGCCCTGATCCTGCGACCCGCCACCGCTGCCCCCCAGCGCAAGAAAGTGGTGAGGCCCCTCCCTCAAACCCAAACCGCAGCAGTCTCAGCAGTCACTGTCATTTTGTGTGACACTTGATGCCTGACCGTCACTGGTCTCTTCCTCTCTGTGTGTTTGTCAGACGCTGGCGAAAGAGGCGGTGGTCCACCCCCTCGAGGTGGAGCCGGGTCACTTCCTGCCCCAGACAGAGCAGAGCTTGGCTGCCCCCCCGGCCCCTCAATCCTCCGCGCACCCCCACTCGGGTCGGGCCAGGATCTCGCTGTCCATCTCGGTCGGGCCTGCTCCGGTCCTCCCGTCAATCGTGACGCGGTCGGCGCTGACTCCCCGGCCCCCGACCCTGGAGGACGGCATGAGGGGGCGCGAGGGCTGGCGGGAGCGCAGCGGAGGCAGGGAGAAATGGGGGATCACCAAGGACAGAGTGAGGGGCCGGCTGTCGCAGCAGAAGGAGAGGAAGGCAACGCAGATGCTCGCAATTGTGCTCGGTGAGGAGAGGAAAGCTCGAATCGATTAATTCTGTAGACACAGACTAGGGCTGGGTATCGTTTAAACATTTTCGATACCAGTACCCTTAAAATGACACCGATACCAGTTGAGTACTTCGTTTGAAACTTTATGTTACTTCATGCATATTAATCATGAAAATAGAAAGCAATCACTTGTGCAAATGTCACCACTCCTCCCCATTCAAAAGATTTTTACACAAATACATTTTGAAAGTGCTCAAATTACACTTGCAGTGATTGGCTGCAAGTGAAACCATTGAAACAGGTTTTTTTTTCTAGATCTGGATACAAAAACAACCGATCGTTTGACAGGCACAGTGTCGATACTACTTCTGACTGGGTTGTTTCGGTTGATACCTGAAAGGTATTGATTACCGATACCCAGCCCTAACACACACACACACACACACACACACACACACACACCTTTTGTACACTTGCTTCTTTCATTCCACATGTAATTGTGGTCAGCAAGGAAAGAAGCAAATTATGTACATATCCGGGATCATTTGTGTTTGGAGCATAATTATTGATGATTTCATATTGTGATATTTCATTTCATTTCCCTCAGCTGGCGTACACCTTAACTAGGTAAGGACAATAGATGAATAAAACAATTACTCTGACAACAAGGAGTGGAAAATAAATGATTGATAATAAGCGATTTGAAAAGAGTTGGTTCTGCTCCGTCTTCCTGGAATGATGATGAGGACTTGAAATTAACACATCTTGTATCTCTGGGGGAATTCAGGAAAATTATAAATGCCTGAAATATAAACTCAGTTGGATCATGTGATTGTCTGTAATCCCACTCTGTTTTCATTTTGTTTGTGTGTTGTGTGTTTACAGTAACCACTTTGTTTTTGTGCTGGTGTCTTGGCCAGGTCACTCTTGAATTTCAATAAGCTTAACCTAGTTAAATAAAGGAGATTGATTGATTGATTTATTGTTTGATTGGTTGATTGATTGATTGATTGATTGATTGATTGATTGATTGAGAAGCTTTCAACATGATTCTGCCCTTTAATGCTCGGCTGCATCATTATCAGTTCCACACTGTTGATCCTCATTCTGTTCCTGTTCCCAAGGCGTCTTCATCATCTGCTGGCTGCCTTTCTTCCTGACCCACGTGTTGAAGGCCCACTGCACCAGCTGCTGCATCTCCCCCTCCCTGTACAGCGCCGTCACCTGGCTGGGATACCTCAACAGCGCCGTCAACCCCGTCATCTACACAACCTTCAACATCGAGTTCCGCAAAGCCTTCATCAAGATCCTGCACTGCTGAGAAGATGAGAACTGTCAAGACTAAAGGAGAAGGAAATCTGTTTGTATCGAGACAGACGGACAGTCAGAGAGAGAGAGTGAGCTGAGGAGGGAGCAGAAGTAAAGAATTCAGGGGCTGTTTTGATACACAAGAAGGGGAATACGAGACACCGGACATGAAACATGCAAGTCACAGACGGCTAAGGGAAAATTCCAGACAAGCAATCAATAGCAACAGCAACCAGCCGCTCAGACAGGATGGAAGACAGAGAAACACTGCCAGAGAGCACATAGATGATCGCATCAACATGCCAAAACAGCAAGGGGCACCAACTGGCAAACAGTAAATCAGTTATTTACCGAGGAGGAGGAGGAGGAGGAGGAGGAGGGGGAGGAGGGGGAGGAGGGGGCTGCGCCGTAATGTGTACATAGTCTAAAAATGGCATAGTTGTGGACTAACGATGTCTTTTCAGCATCTCACCCGAGACTCCATGTATGCGAGGCACACCGAGACGTGACTGTCTTTCCAATTCACCCGAAGAGACTTGACTCGTGTCAGACTTGGGCTCGTGTATTTTCTTGTAATCTAGACAGGCAGCATCTTGTTACGCGCCTGCATGTGCTCATCATCCTCAGAGGACTGGATTAAGTCGAAGCAAAGAGAACTTTTTCCTCCTCATTATTATTATCATTATTATTATTATTATTATCATTATTATTACATATATTATATTATATAAAATTATATTATATACAATTATATTATATTACATTATATAAAATTTGATTATATCATATTGTATTTTATTATTGCTGCTTGATCTTTTTCCCACCTTGCCGAAAGGTCACACTATTGATCTTTTGATGGATGGCAGTGTGGGGAGAAATTTTGCTCACTTCTTTTGCTCCAAATGAATGTGGACGCATGTACATTTTGCTGTGTGTAAATACTCATTTGAATAGTTTAGAGCAACGATCACTACTATTGAACAGATAATGAATAATGATGATTATCATAAACATTTTAATGTCAGTCATTGTCACATTGAAAAGATTAAGGGATGGGAGCGAAGATGCTCAAAAAACACAGTGCTGCAAAACACAGCAATAAAGTAACATAAAAACAACAAATGTTTGGATTAAAGCGCCAGGTTTCACTCACCGCTCTTGAAGATTTCAGCGATTAAATTCTTTATTAGCAAGTTCCCTATCTGTATGATGCACAATCTAACCAATATGCTTTGTTTGACCTCCTCTAAGTCTGTCAGTGAGCAGGAGCACACAGAGACCACTGAGCTGATTTTCACCACCTGTTTTGGTGGGAAATATGATTAAATTATAAAAATCTTTTTTTTTTCCCCGCACTGAACCTTTGATTTTTTTTTTTAATCCATACACGTGGTACTGAAGCCTTTTCCCTCCTGCTGACTGTCCTTTGATCATAATTAGGTTCATAGAATTGTATCCAGTATCACATTTAGAGAAGTATAATTATTTGTTTTCTAGTTTGTGTCTCTAAAACCAAACGGATAAGAAAGGGATTGATGCTCATCTTCCCCTCGTGCCTATGAGCATATTTCCAAAAATCAGTTGAAAAATGACTCCTGGTTTTAATCCCAAAGCACGTTAATGATGCTTAAAAAGTTTGACAGTCGCTGGAAAGAACAAAATAAGTTGTTTACTGTCGGTGACTCTGAAGTCGGATGTCGAGCCTCGCTAACGTAAGAAGCAAACGTAATAGAGTTGCAAATGCTGCTCCTCACCTCAAGTGCATCTGTGAAGAAGCTGAACTCTAATACCGTGGCAACGAGTGGCAGGCAGGGACTGAGCGGTGAAGCCGGCCTGATTGGCGTAAACAAGAACTCTGACACCAATACCGGAGCCAACAGAGTCTCCACGCTTATTTATTCATTCATGCAGGCGATGTCACGCGCAGGTGGGGACGGTGCAACTCCTCGCTCATGTTAGAAATAACAAGCAGGCAACGCTGGCAACCTCAAGTGTTTTTTTGTTGTTGTTGTGTTACTGATGATTTATTTGAGGTCTGAAAAAAACAAAATAAAAGAAGTAAACGTGGAAGCATCAAAATGTTGGTACAAGACAAAAAATAAATCATCCTCTGCACGACTGACTTTGAGACAAGCTCTGGCAAATGCAAAGAGGCAGAAATAAGGCGGTGAAGGCGGTGAAGGCTGTACCTGCCAATCATTCCCATGTCAGTGCCTTGCCCTAATGGAAGCCGGCATTTAGACGTGCCAGAGACGAGTGTTGATTTTTTTTATTTTTTTTTTATTCATGCCTTAAGGTCGCACCTTTAAATATAGTTAACGCCTGTCTGTGCACGATGCAGCTTACATTAGTATGCTGACATTAGCTTTGAGCTCCAAGCGCCTCTGACTAAATTATGTCAATATTCACTCTCCTCCAACTACGGTCACCTCCAGTTACCAGACGAAATGGCGAAAGTCAAAATGTCAAGATGGAGATGTGAGAACTCAAGGCAGAGTATCTCCATAGCTGGCCTGCACAGCCACTTTCTTAATTTGAAGGTATTCACTTTTATATTTAGAAAGATAAATGTTAAATGTTTAAATCTATGAAGATAAATACTCTCCATGACAAAAAGTACTTGGCAGTAAATAAAAGCTGTTAAAATCAACCCCCTTCTAAAACGGCCACCCCCCCCTTTCTACCCCACCTAACATCCATAACACACATGTTGTTTTAGGATTATAATCATATGATGCTGTAACAATAATCAAAAGGGTCTCCTCAGCACAGATTACGTCCCCATATGATAAAATCCACCATCCCCCCGATTTCTTTTTACAACTTGTTTACTAATGACGAGGGAGCTTCTCCGCTGTATGAGCTTGGCAAAAGTGTTCACCCTGGCTTCAGTTCTCTCCAATTTGGACACCTTGAGTTGAGTCATCGCTCCTCCGCCATGTTTGGTCTTTACGGTGAACTCGGCGGTGTAACCGAGAAGTTGCCGAGCTCACCGCCGCCGGGGTTCCTTGGCGCCGGCGGCACCTCGCGCAGTCCAACCAAGTAACGTGATCGCGCAGGCCCTCTCAAGACTGGATACACGCATGTGCGCACACAGATTCATACAGTCTTTACGCCCCTTCAAACTCATAACAAGGGTTTGATTAATGCATCCATATTTTTTCCACCATGTGAAATCCAACCCTCTTTTGCTGTGTGTGTGTGTCCGTGCTGCCTTTGTGTAGGTCTGCAAGAGGGAGCGACCCGGTGGCGTGGTATACATTACCCTCCGTTGTTAAATTCTGACCCAAGCTCACAATCGTCCCCATGCATATTTCATTGAAGCCCAATGACAAGAGTGCACCTATCCGTTACTGACCTGCCCGCCTCAGCCTCTCCCGCTCTGACCAGAGGAGAGAGATTAAGCCGGCGAGGGAGGAAGAGCAGGCTCGAGGGGAGAAGGAGGAAGGCCGACACAATGACAGGATTAAGTAGTAAATGAGGAGAGCTGGGAACACTTCTGAGCGAAGAGGTGAGGAACCGCCGAAGATGATGGATTCTTAGTCACCTGAGCGGGCGTCTGTGGATTAAAGACGAGCCGGGCGTCACCGACGGAGCGACGATGAGGCATTTCATTTCCGAGCCGTGGTAGCAGCTCGCCCGGCTGAACGATCCCACGCATACAAATGAAGTCAACAAATGCAAATCTGCACGGGTGACATTCAGGTGAGGACTCGAGAGAATGTGTCAGACGATGTGATGGGATGTAAAGGCGTGAGTCAATCATGGAGGTTATTAGTAAAGGTTCAGATAACTTTCGGGATTCATAATGATGAGATAAGCTTTTTTTGGTCACCGCAGTTTGTGTTCAATACCTTCATAATTCTCTGTGTTTCCAAAAGTTCCTGCAAGCCTGCATTTAAAAGTTATAGAAGCACTATTTCTTAATTTATGAGGGGGGAGACTGCTGATTTTTATCTCATAAATCAAACCAGACTTAATTGCAAAGATCGAAGTCATGATAAGAAAAGCTATATTAATTTGGGTCCTTGTGGCATGAGGGCCACAAGGCACCAAGACTGAGGGTTCAAGACCAAGACAAGACCGAAACGGTACATCATAGAAAGATCACCACAAAACAAAAGAGTTAAATCAACAAATAGCCACTGCATTGTTTTTATTCAAGCATCATAATGCAACAAATCAAATAAGGTAAGTTTGTTTATTTGCCAGAAATCTGACTACATGTTGCTGGTGCATAAGCACCATCCACCATCCACTCAATTCAAATACTTTAGGACTTTTTTCTTTAAAATACCAAAATCAGATGGTTTCGTCAGGTGAATGTGGCTTCTAACTTGACTGAAATCTAATGAACACATTTAATAAGAAGGCAGAGACTGGAACTTGGGGGAAATAATCAATCTACCAATGATTCAAGTTGCAAGTGTTTAAGGCTCTATTTACTATCCCCAGTGGGAGCAAATGGTTTTGCAGCCAGCAATCAAGCAACACCAGACAACAACAACGATTGGTTATTGGTTGTTGTGGAAAGCAAGGCACAGTCTGAAAGCCTGGCAGTGGCAGTGGGGGTCTCGACCGCTCTGTCTGGGTACAAAATCCAGAGTCCATTTAGTCCGAGACCGAGGCTGTGTCCGAAATCCTTCACTCACTCCCTCCCTCCCGTCTCCCCATATAGGATTTCACTAGAGGACTATATAGTGAGCTCATTCACAACAGTTTTTGGACATGACGTGCTGTTAATGACGTCACTGCTGTCGCATTATGATGTTGCCTGTCATGTCAGCCATGGCTGGTGTGGCGGCTCCCCTGGTTATCCCATAATAATTTCCACATAACTGAAACGGGATGATTTTGTAGACAAATCTGTGTGATATTCATGCAATATGTAAATATAGTTATGTGTAAAAAACCCTTCATATTTCCGGGCACAGTGTAGTCTATGTAGGGGTTAGGGGGCGATTTCGGACACAGCCCAAGACAAGGCTGATTAACCTTCAAAAAGTGGTCTTCAGATTGGTCTTAAAACCAAGACCAACCTCGAGTACAACAACATTATTTGTCAACCCACAACAGGGTTCCTAATAAAAGCAGCGCTGCTCATGTTTTCCACCTTTGTGCTCTTTTTTCGTCAGCAGGACTAAGCAGATGTTTCAAGGGTGCCCGCCATTTCCGCACGCTTCCTCACCAGACAGCACATGCTGCTACTAATCTTCATCTCAAAGTCAGGCCAAGTTGATCGAGGGGACGCCAGGTCTGTATTTCATGACTAAAACAAACGGCTTTTCAAGGATGGACCTGACTGTTCAAACGGGCAGCAGTAGCAGCAGCGCTCCCGGTGCACGTCTGCCGATCGTTGCCTCGATCTATCCGTCCCTCGAGAACTGGTCTTCCACATCTTTTCAAAGTGTGACTGATCATGAAGTACCAAGTGTCTCTTCCCTCGTCCCTAACACCGTCCTCACGCTCGTGCCTCACTACACACCTGCAGCCGACGGAAACTTACATCCACGGCTTCAGTCCCCGTCTGAACTTACATCAGAGCCTCAACTTTCGAAAACTTCCCCGTCTCCCTCCGGTTCGTCCAAGGCCGAAGATCAAAGCACCGCCGACTCGACGCCTCCCTGTAACCCCCAAGACGCTCAGCAGAGGAAGCCGTCGGACGGGAGCCCACTGGAGGAGGGATCGGTGGGTCTCATGTTACCCAAAGACCCTCCTGATGATGCTCAAGGTACAGAAATAATTATGGGAGCTGGTTCATTTTTTAAAGGATCCTGTTTTGAGCCCAACACACTGCAGCAAACATCAAATGTGATCAAAAACACACCACTGCAAAATGATGTGCGATACAGACTTAGCCTAATCATATAATTTCTTAAAGGGATAGTCCTTCTCAAAATTGACTCATTATCTCCTCATCAGTATTAGTCACGATATCAGACTTTCACTTGACGATTGTCGTGGGCAAACATGTAGGATATCAACAAAAATGTAAATAAATGTCACAATAAATGAAATTGATCTTTAACTTTAACTAAAGTGGCATAAAGAAAATATGAAAACAGTAACTAAACAACTGCATACAAAAGGAGGATGTCTTCAAGTGGCACTGGATCATTGACACAATATTATATGCACATTTTTAACACAATATTGAAATTTCATTTTCTAATACCACAATTATCATCAAT
Organism: Mullus surmuletus; assembly: GCA_903171835.1. Taxonomy (NCBI): domain Eukaryota; kingdom Metazoa; phylum Chordata; class Actinopteri; order Syngnathiformes; family Mullidae; genus Mullus; species Mullus surmuletus. Next base: position 801,943 of record CAESWR010000305.1, read on the forward strand.
CCTGGTATATCGCGACAGCCCTGATCAGTATGTTAGAGCGGTGGGGGTGAGTGTTGGGCGACAATAAGTGTTTCACTGATTCCATTATATTGGATTTAACTTCATCTCCTTTTACTCCCCGAAATAGAAAAAAACATGAATGAATCATTGTACATGGGTGATATAAATGCTATATATATTTCTTTCATCTCCACGACAAGCTGCTGAAAGTCACGTACCAAGCTGACCAGGTCGGCAAATGCGATTCTTACCCACTCGGGAGTTCGTGCTTAATTTAACCGGGCTAGAGAATGTTTATCTTGGATGGAGGGGAGCAGTTGAGTCCCAAAGCTCTAATTCTAGAATCCATAGTGATTCATGCTGATTTTCTTTCTTAGATGGGTAATTTCCTTTGGCACACAGCGTTGGTTGGATGTTGATTGAATTGCACATGCTCTTACTTTTATTAGTGCCTGCATATAACATTTGGAAACAAAGATGCACAAAGACAACAGCCGATGATATGAAATTTCACTTGTAAAGATATGAGTGGACAGCTTTATCTAATAGTGTGTCAGGTTTGTCTTTCCTAATCGTATTTGGAACAAAGACGTCAGCGCGCTCTTTATCCCTGGGTCACTGGCAACACGCAGAACAAAGACCCTGGCTGTGATTTCATCACCTACTTTATGATGCAGTGCTTATCTAACTCATCATCTCTTGCAGGATGTTAGAGGCATTCCGGTTTTGACGGAGTACGGAGGGGATATGTAGGATAAAGTGTTCCATGTACGCTCATAAGTACTATTTTATAGACTTTTTTAGAGGCAAAAGATCGGTCCTTCTGCAATCTGCTACCTCCACAACAAATATGTTACAGCTGACTCTTTCAATCAGTATGCTGTTGTGTTTTGTTTTTTCACGTTTTTTTTGTTTTTTTTTAACTAAATGAACCGCAAAGCTTGGTTTCTCTACCACTTTCACCGTGGCGATTACATTAGTGATGTCCCTGCAATCTTTCTGACCTCACAGTGCCCTTTCAGACAGTGTTTTTAATGGCTCAGGCTGGGATTTCTCACACCGCTATAAATTGGACTGCATCGCATTTCACAAGGAGGAAATGATCAATTACCTTCTCCCCAGAGTTCTGCCCTTGTTATTAATATTCCCCTCAGCCATCGATCATGATTTCCATTTTGCCAATAAAATCCCAAAACGTGGACTGTTAATAATGAAAGATGAAGAAGAATGCCATAAATCAAAGTTCCAAACAGTATAAGTTGTGCTTTTTTGAATCTGTTCAGGATTTGGAAAGTAAAAAATATGTCAAATAACTGTGTCAACTGACGCACATGGAAGATCCAGTTTATGGCCTTTTTAATTTTGTCCCACATTCTTTTGGGTCAATGTCCTTGCAATTAGTATTATGTCATGATGCATACTATATATACTGGTAAAGGGGTATTTTAGGGGTGAAAGCATAAATTGTATCCCAAAGTTCATAATCCACTCACCTTAACATTTACCACAACATTGCTGTCAGAGGTATTGATGGCTGCCGGGGGGGCTTTATGCCAAAAAAAACAAAAAAGAAACCAAACAGACTTTCCACATTAAACAACCACTTATCCGCCTCAGGTGGCTGTCAGTCAAGCATAAAATTGATTTCAATTTTATTTTAGCTGCGAGACCTAGCACACAGTTCGTGCCTCATCTTAAGCTATCCTATACTCAGTCTTTTGTCGGGCGAGGCTTTACGGCCAGACTGCCAAGGCCCAGAGTCATCAATGAGGATTATATTAAATAAATGTGTGTATAATGGTGTGCATGGGAGTGTTTTCAAAGACATTTGAATGCTTCACTGAAGTCCCACAAGTAGGCAAGCATGTGTGAGCGCCCCATTAATATTTAATACAGGTTCTTTAGATGCTACAGTGCCATTGGAAGCAGATAAGTGTGTGACAATTCATCATTATTATTTCATGGAGGCTGAAAGCAGATAATAAATGCCCATAAAGTTAAATAAAACAGAGGATAAAAATGAAGCCTTGGGTGTTATGAAGCTTTCAAAAGGATATTTTTCCGAGACTGGAGTGACAGTTGATTGATATTAAAATGAAAATAGATTTGCTGATATCAGGTTCAGTGCAGACCTGACTTATCATGATGAGTAATGATGAGATCGGGGTGCCTGGAAAATCTCAGGCCAAACTGTATTAATCTTTTGTCTGTCATTTTTGTTTCTCAATTATTTTCAGATTCAGAGTCTCAAACCTGTTCATGTCGAGTGGTTTTACTGGTCGTGACCTTTCCTGTCATCATCAACCTCATCATCATCTCCGCTCTCCTAGGTACCCTGGCCGCCTCAGCCGTCGTAAATACAGATTTTAATGCCTCTACCTTGTAAACAGGATGCAGTAAGCACAAGTTCTATTTACGCACCAATAACTTGCACCAGTAAACAGACTGAAGATGCTCATCCGATCTCATGACTGCATGAGAAACAAAAAGCAATGACACTAACTGTTATGCATTGTACTATTTTGACATTAAGAGAGTTGGATTTCCAATACCTTGGCAGTGCAATCATTGGGAGTTGGCTATCTGACAGAGAAACAGCTCTGTTAAAATTGAAAATGGGGACCAGCCAGTTCCTTTCCCCTCTGAGATGAAATGCTGACTTAGAGCCCCTTGTGTGGCAAGTCTTTTTTTTTTATTATTCTAAAGAGTGGGAATGATAATTAACTGTCGCTGTATCTGACTTTGACTCAACTTTATGAGACATCTCATCTGGTTTTGTCCCAATTTAGTGAAGTTCTTAGTGTTCACATCTGAGTTAGACGACTCATCGCCACTCTGTGGTGTAAAAAGGAACTGCAGTGTCCCAACCCAGCTGCCTTATGTACCGAAGAATCCTGTCAACCACACAGAAAACATCACTGCAGGTAAACCATATTATAATAGATAATAATAGCAATGTAGGCCAATATGTCAAACTAGTACTGTGACGGACATATTTCTGAGTGTTATTGCAAATTTTCATATCCCGTGTCATACCCAGACTGCCCACCGTTGTCCAGTGATGGCCGGCGCATCGTCGGAGGGACGCTGGTGACCAAGGAGAAGTGGGGCTGGCAGGCCAGCATGCACTGGAGGGGGAAACATGTGTGCGGAGGTGCAGTCATCTCTCCACGCTGGGTCATCACTGCAGCTCACTGCTTTGTTGAGTAAGACGTGTTGGATGGGGCATGAAACTTATGGAGAGTGGTCGTCTGTCGTTCTCAGTAGAGAGGCTAAAAGAAATACTCATACTCACAATGAAAATGCACTGCGCGTCTCAGTCGCTCTGCTATGCCCCTGCAGGAATGACATGTCTGAAGCGGCAGACTGGCTGGTGGTGGTGGACACTGTCAGCATCGCCGACACCTCACTGGGGAAACGCCACAGAGCGCTGCAGGTCCTCTACCACCCACGCTTCAACAAATACAACAACGACTACGACGTGGGCCTGCTGCGCACCATCACTGACATGGACATGAAAGGTAAAACCATATGGCGTCAGTGAAATTCATGCCGTTTGAACGTCTCGGAAAAGGATTCATCCCATAGGCGGTGGGGCTTGCACCCAGTGGCATTCCATGTTGAGGAACTCGTCTGGGAAATGAAATGAGGAGTTTTGCGCTCATGATGGTTTTACAGCACAAAGGCCGTAATCGCGTTATCGTTTTGCTTATGAATGATTTACTGTGTTTGCTGTGCATAGGCGGAGTGCGACCGGTTTGTTTACCCAGTCCACGCGAGTCCTTCCCTCCTGGAGCGGCGTGTTGGATCACAGGCTGGGGTTATATACATGAGGGAGGTATGAATATTCACACCAGCACAATCCCCTTTCTTCCTCCCACTGGATGTGAAACACAAAGCATGTTCGCCCCCTGCAGAAATTATATCTTTATTAAGATCAACAGTCGAGAACCGGGGTCAGGATTTGTTTTGCATTTGTTTATAGAATGAAAAAGAAGTACAGTCTGTGCACAGATGTGCAGAATATTTACCTTGGATTGAGCAAAGAGATCAAAGTATGTTAAAAAAACAAAACAATCTCTGCATCGTGACAGCACATGCAATTACAAATGTTTCACCTGCTGTGAGAGTGAACATAATTAGGGAGAAAAAATGTTGAATAATTGACAACGAATTGGATGATGAAAAATTAAACGATGGCACACTGTGAAGGGAAAACTCTCTCCTTATATTTTGCTCCTGTTGGGTCTGATTGGCAGCTTCATGGTCATAATCAGACGCTTCGTTTGTCAGGCCTTCACTGCTCGATGTCTTTCAGACTGATTTTTCACACACTTTTTTTCCTTCCAGATTTTCTTTTTCCAAACGTCACATTTGTGCTTGACGCCCCCCCTCACCACAACAACCTCTCTCCCTGCAGGTTTTGTGTCAGATGAGCTAAGGCAGGCTCAGGTCAGGGTCATATCTCAATCTGTTTGCGCTCACCCGCGTGTGTACGGCTTGCACCTGACTCCTCGGATGATATGTGCCGGTGCCATGGAGGGAGGAGTGGATTCCTGCCAGGTATACACACCCAGTGATATCCAATGTCCACACACACTTGATGGTTGATTGTTTACAAGCACCGTGAGCTGTAACCTCACAATAGGTAACGCATCACCCCGCTGAGCAGCGAGCGTTCCGTTTCTCACAGGGAGACAGCGGCGGACCTCTGGTGTGTGAGACGGCCAGTGGGGACTGGAGGCTGGCCGGGGTGGTGAGCTGGGGGGAGGGCTGCGGCCGGCGCAACAAACCGGGGGTCTACAGCAGAGTGACCCAGCTCATTGCCTGGGTTTGGCAATACACAGAGGTGATGTGCACAGTACAGTGACACTATCTAATATTTTCAGTCTCCCAGATAACTGAAATGGTAAATAATGGTGGTTTGTGCAAACTTCATTTTGCAAACTTAATGCAGAAGCTTTAACTCAAATGCCACACTGATGTTCTTTTTTCCCCCCTGCAGCCGGGGAAAACAACAGATATAGCCGAGACCACGACTGCCACGACTGACACCTCTTCAAACCCTGAGACTGAAATAAAATAAGTGAAAAAAGGCACAAAATGTCTGTATTTTTTCTCCAAATGAATAAAAACTCCAAGTAATCCATCTATCTATCAATGTACTTTTGTTCTACTCTATTGTGGTCTGTTGACATGGAGCTGGTGTCCCATGACAGCATTTCTAGGATGCTTGCCAAACAGTTATCTGATAAAAGTCACGTAGGCCAGGCAAGGTGTGGTGTGTGTGTGTGTGTGTGTGTGTTGTAGGTGATGATGAATACTGGCGCATCTGTGAAGCCCGTTGACCTGCAGTGGTCGATCCACATTTATTACTCAATAACACAGACGTTTGGCGCCGCCGTGCTGACGTCAGCACAGTTCCGCGGTTCATCCGGAGTGAAAACTTCAGATCTCTTGTGTTTCGGCCCCTCTCGGCCCCTCTGACAGCGGCTCCTCTCCGGCCACTCTCCGCCTCGCAGACGCGCAGCTTTCCGGCTGCAGTCGTGCGTCCGATCCGCTGTTGTTGCTGCTGCACAGTCGCTCTCCTTGCACCAGATCACCGACTCACCGACCGGCAACAATGTGCTCGGCGATCAGCAGAGCGAACCCGGCTTCTGGCTTCCGGCTTCTGGCTCTGACGCTCCGCCTGAGGGCGAACACGGAGGGCTCGAGTGCCCAGAAAAGGCGCGTGTGTCCCGGCGTGAGCTCTCACCAAGCGCCGCTGCGAGTTCCCTCCCGCTCCCACTACTCCAGCATGGCGGAGGGGCCGCTCTTCAGACAGGTAACCCATAATACGAATTTAGCATCACTTCCCGTGTGTTTTGTTCGATTTGACAGCTCCGATGTCGGTGCAGTTGTTCCATCGGACCCGTCAGAAGGAGCGCCGGCCCGGATCAACGCGAGCTGGCGGCGTTAGCTCAATGCTAAGCTTCTGTGTCCGGCCATTTACACAACTTTTCTTAATCGGAGTCAATTCGGATTCACCAGTGCGCTGTGAAACATACATTATAATGGTTACACACCGGGTTCTCTCACAACAGTATCGCCTCAGAGGTCGCAGTTCATCCTTGACCCAGAAAACAGCTGATCAAACAATTACAACTCACATCTCAGCTGTAAACAGCTGTTATTTACTAACAAACACTACAATATCCTGTACTGCAATCACACTGCTATCTATGTGTGCATCATCAGTAAGAATTGAATTGAACTTCTGTGCATACAATAAACACTTTGAATCCTTGAACTGAACTAACCTTCTGATATCATCCACTGTTTCTGTGTGTAGCTGTTTGAGAAGGAGAGCAGCACCTACACGTACGTGCTGGCCGACGCACAGACCAAAGAGGCAGTCATCATCGATCCTGTGCTGGAGACCATCGACAGGGACCTGAAGATCATCGACGAACTGGGGCTGGATCTGAAAGTGGCAGGTGGGACGGGACCCCGGGGATTTGGTTTTCGTGAATAAGGTTTACAAGAACCCGAAATGTAGTTCAAGGCATAAAAATAGAAACTCTTCCTGAATAGAAGTGGGGAAAGGTCTTATCTAGCCCTCATAATAATGAATGCAAATCCACAGAATTACATAGTTATCTTTTGTATTGTAATATGTTATGTTAATATGAAATCATAATCTGATATGGTAATGGTAACATGTCTCGGGAATTACAGCGGAATGGACTTCACGCACAGCTCCATTACTTCCCGAACTTAATCCACCTACTTAGCTGCCTGCCTTTCATTATTGGAGACACTAATTAATGCAAGTGTGTCTACTTCCGCTTGTTGTGACTACTGCAGTCGGCCACACCTGGGTCAATCAGTGTCCGATTATGAAAGACAGGAAATAGAGTGTCTGTCTTAAGTCCAGGAAGTAGTGGAGCTTGCATAACCTCACTTTTATAAATAAGTTGAATAAGCAAAAAAGAATTGCAGTGCACTAGCATAATGATAATGGTAATAATAACAATAGTGGTGATAGTAATTCTGGTGTCTTTTTCTGCTAGTGAACACCCACTGTCACGCGGACCACATCACAAGCACTGGTCTGATGAAGAAACGCTTGGCTGGGCTGAAAAGTGCCATCTCTAGATTCAGCGGTGCCACTGCAGACATCCTCCTGTCAGAGGGAGACAAGATCAGCTTTGGAAAGCATGTAAGAGGGTGAGATCGGAGCCTGCTACCCCAATTTTAGTTTGAAGCGATGGTGGATATAAAGGTTTAGATGTAATTTTGGATTTTGGGTTTGTTTTGAACGTGCGTGATAGAGCAGACTCAGCAGCCTGACCTCTGTTTGCTCTTCCCACTAGTATCTGACAGCGAGAGCGACGCCGGGACACACCGACGGTTGTATGACACTGGTTTTGGAGGATCAGCGCATGGCTTTCACCGGGGATGCTTTGCTAATCAGAGGCTGTGGCAGGACAGACTTCCAGCAGGGTGGACATCCACTTTTTAATTCCCCGTTTGTTTGTTTTTTCACCAAAACTTTTTTTCTGAAATATTCATCCTCAATGCAATGGTTTATTTTTGTAGTTTAGGCAAATCAACACAAGAGGGCAGTATTTCTCCTGCTGACTGTTTTACCAGCATAACCGCTGTATGTTCTCGCTCTTTCATCAGGCTGTCCGAAAAGGCTGTTCATCTCTGTTCATCAGAAGATCTTCACGCTGCCTGACCAGTGCCTAGTCTACCCGGCACATGACTACTTAGGTTTGTTTAAAAAGATCAAATTCCAGCATCTATGTCATATCCTGAGAATGTGCTATTGTAAACAGATTTTAAATATCAGGAGGGTAAAACAGATAACTGAAACTATTTGACTTGTTTTTCAGTAAATATTATACATGTGTAATGCAACCTCAGTAGTGTTTGCTAATTTACAGCATTTATTTTGGTAAGACCAGGTGCGACTGAAAACACATCAATTACAGCCCCTCACCTGCTTTGAACAAGACTTTTTTTATACCCGAGTAATAATGTATTTACCCACTATGTCATGTCCATGAAAAAATGTCACTTTTAAAGAAAAAAAAGTTTATGTTTTTCTGCTAACAGTGTGATTAGACGACATATTGAGCTGAGTTACTTTCTGTGCATTAGGTCAGACGGTGTCTACAGTCGGTGAAGAACGCCAGTTTAATCCACGTTTGACCAAGAGCCTGGAAGAGTTTGTGGATATTATGAACAATCTAAACCTCCCAAAGCCTAAAAAGATAGGTACGAAATATGCAATTTTCACATTTGACAGCCAACTGGCGTCATGCTTCGTTGAACCACCTCTGAAAAAAATGCCTCTTTTTCTTCTGCAGATATTGCAGTGCCTGCTAACCTGGTTTGTGGTGTCCATCATGTGTGAACATCCTGCAGTGTTATTCAATAACCAGAGTAATACATTGTAACAGATTTGCAACTTCGCTAAATTAATCAAAGCTGCCGAACCATGAGGTGCTTTCTTACCTGCATTGTTCATTTGTGTTTTTTTGTCCGTTAGAGAGCGGGATTACACAGAAACTGGCTGATTTCCTAGAAACGTGTGTAGCATGGGCAGGAGGAACTTGTTCCTTATTTTGAAAAGAAACAGAAACTATTTTTTTACAATGGTCTTGGTGAAAATTTGCCCTCTTCAGAGGGGTCTTCTCCTTGATTTATGTATGTAATGTGTACATTTTCCAGATTTATATTTAAATAGCCGTTGCCATTTGACTGCAGTTACTGGTCATGAGTGCAAAATAAAATTTGTGTACTAATGAAAGAAATATTTTGTATTTTGATTAAAAAAATTAAAAGATGGGCATTTATACTGTGCAGCTGCTCTTTTTTCCGCTTATAGATTTCAGGAAATTTGCAAGAGGGAACTCTCAGATAGGAAAGTTCCATTCATGGCTTGGTTTAGTATTCATGAATGCTTAGCTTAGACAATTGAGTTCTTCCACACAGCCTTTCCAGTGATTCCGGACTCTTGTAGCCAAGGCCTCACACATGCGCTCACAGACTGCTGCCAGCCACTCGCTTTTTTTTTGCATAGCAGGAAAATGGAACTACACTATTTGCATTCTGAATCACTGAGCACCAAATTTCCACTGCAAAAGTTGAAAACAATGTAATATCCATGTGTTCTCGAATCTCATCTGTTCCCAGTCTAAGTCTAATTGAAAAGGATGTATCATTATTCACAAAAGTACACAAAGTATCTACACGTTGAACCTACTTGCAGATTTACAGATGTCCCGTACACGGAGTCAGCTTTTAACTGCTCACCAGAACTGCCAGTAAGACAGGTTTGTTTGGGAGTGCCGGCCTCTGACTCAACCTCAAGCTTATGCCAGAGGCATGCGGCTGACTCTGTGATATCCTCTACGATACTGTAGTGTGGGGGAGTGAACATGAAATGTTGAAGGCCAGTACCAGTTCCTGCTTAGGTTTCTTTTCACTTCAGTATTCGAAATATACAAAAAACGTCCTTCCTTATTGGAATAAAAAATGTTATTAAGTGGGGCGTGACAGGTTTCTGACTCTAATGTAAAGGACTGTATGTGGTGTTTTTGACGACATACTCCATAACTGTCAATAAAGGTCCACCAACACCACAATGGAGTGAATTGGTAAGAACAAAATATATTCATCAGATCCACATCCATGCTAATATCAAACCTATGAGTTATTAACCAGATTGGGACATGGCTCTGCTGTGTTACATCCACATTTAATACACACAAAAAACGTATTTGTGCAGTCATAGAGGGGTGCTACCACTATTTGACCTCCCCTCCCCCCCAAAAAAAACCTTTAAGTAATGATGCAAATGACTAAATGCATTTACCTATTGACCTGCAGGATACCTTTGATCTACTTTTACATAGCTTGAGTTAATGTGTTAAGTCAGGTTGCTACATTCATCGAAGTCAAGGTCTGAACACTGACCCATTGCTGCATGAAATCAATTTCACAGCTTTCAAGCAGACAAAATATTCTCAAAGGTGATGGAGCTCAGAGTTAAATCTTTGACTGAAAACCCTGATTTGAGGATTCTGAATCAGGAAAGAAAAGGTCATATCTGTGCATACCTATTAATAAATGTGTACCAAGCATTTAAAGATGTATAGTATCTGTATGATAGCAGTGAAAAAGAAGTTTCAATTCCTCAATAAGTGCACAGTTCAGTATCATTCATTGCCCGGGCAGTAAAATAAAATGTTGGTTGGTTTTCTGTTGGTGCAAGTTGCTCTCCCACGCAAACGCACCATCCACCATCTGTCTGTGTCAGCACTCCTGATGAACAGCATGATGGGACAGCCCCTCTTCCTCACTGTACTCTTCTTTCAAAACAGTAGGTGTGTTGCCTTTCAGCTGAAGATATGTTGTTTCGGCAGCACCGTCCATTCCCCGTAGAATCCCTTTATTCTCCAAACATTGTTTTGCGGCTGGGAAGTGTAGGCGCCAGCTGTCCCTTCACCCACTGTGTGTCACCCATCTGCCGGCCCTCTTTCAGGCGCTGCCTCTGCCCTCTTACGCTGCGCCACCGTGAACCTGCTTGCTCATTCTCTCTCACACCGGCCACATGTCACTGGAAAGAATCTATTACACTATCAGGTCATTGAGAGAGAGCTGTAAAGAGGCCAGCCAGGGTGGCAAAGTCCTCACAGTGAAGAGAGCAGATTCTGCATCAGCTTCTCAATACTGAGCGCAGCTACTTTCTCAATATGAAGTTCAACATTTCTACGGGACTTTACAAAGCTGTGGCTCTTAACCCGAAGTTTACAGTGTGCGTCTAATACCTTATGGTATTTTAATCTGTACTGGGGATCAATATAAGACTGCCATAAGGGCTTACAGTCTGTTTGTGCTTGTGTTAAAAGTGTTGGAGCACTTTGTGTCGGTGCATTCTCCCTCACCTCTGTCACGGGAATACTAATAGTTCTTAGTCACACTGCCTTGACCGTCATGGAATAACCAAAATAATATTTCATGATATTTATAATACAGTACCACTCCAATATCTTGTTAGGACATACAGTCAAACTGTTGTATTCTGCAAGAACAACAACAACAAAAACAACAATAATATTAATTATTATTTGTAAGAATTACAATGATAGTTACTGCAATTATTATGTCACCCAGCAAAGTCACGCAAATTCACGCAGTTTCCTGTTTTGGTAATTGAAACACTTATTTTCTGTGCAGATTTGACTGCTCCCAACCTTGGTGACATGACTGTGGCGGCTAAAAAAAATTTGATTACCGTTTATTGAGATGTGAATGTGACAAACATTATATTTTTACTGAATTATGTATGTATTTGTCAGTCTATAGGATTGTACAGAAACTGATTCCCGGGAATCTTAAAACATGGGCGAAGGAATAATATATCAAAGTATGGGGGGCAGATCTATATATTTTGCTCAGGAATAATCCCAGGGATTTTTGTGGCAGTATGCACTTTCGAGATTATTTTGCTTTTCTGACAAAAGGGCACAACTACCGCATGACTTATTTCATGCCACCATATGTGCTGAGCGTGTCCCGAAGATTTCACGAGTCAATGCAAGTAGGGTTTAACTCGCAAACACACAGGTTTCACATGAAACCAAACAGGTTTCCTCACGGGAATTGCCATGGGTTTTCACACCAATACAGTGTGACGGATTTCTAAAAACACAACTCTCACACACAATGTACACTTTCATGTACTTCCCGTAGGCTTTTCACATGTTTTTTTCATGCAGATTTTCTATAAGGCAGTTCAGCCCAGATTCTTACCAATGTTAAAACAGACCAGGGTACTTTCAAAAGGGACTTTCTAGTTTTCCCACTGTGCAGTGGTCAGCATGGTATCAAACAGCATGTAAACACGGGTGATATCAATCACCCACTTTGATAATGTGATTAGTAGCACCTGTGTGATCCAGCTGTGTGACACCACTCACGTTACTGTGGGAACAAAAGGCTCCGCACCTTCGTGACGCTCTTGACCACGTGACCTACTTTTCCTTTCACAATATAAATAAAAGTTTTTTTTTTTACCGTCGACCTCCTCTTCCTCCTCCGAGCCAATAATGCCCTTCGTGGCCCGTGTGTGTGTGTGTGTGTGAGACTCTTTAATATTCCCACGGGGGAGCTCGTCATAAGGAGCACTCAAAGTACACTTTTATGTCGTAGAACTCTGGCAGCGCGCCTGGGTGACTCCACAATGAGAAAGCCCCGTCGGTTCCCAGAATAGAACCCCCCCCCACCCCACATTTTCGGCGCAGGGGTTTTAACGGTACACACTCTCGCCGGCGGAGGCACCGAAACCGGTCGAAAGTTTGTTCGAACTAACCGTTAAAAGGCACGTCCTCGCGCTCGCTTTTTTTGGCGCCTCCTCACCTGCGGCAGCGACACGCGGCTCCCGCCAACCTGTCAGCGCTGCTGGGAGGGATTCGACCCAACCAGGTGGAGATAAAAACAAAAGAAGAAGAAGAAGAAACAGAGAAGGGGTGGGAGGTGGGAGGTGGGCGACCGAGCTGTCAACTCACAGCCAGACAGACGGCGAGGAAGTTTGCTTCAAAGTGAAAGCGGCGGCAAACTTCGCCCAAGTGACAAATAGGTACTTTTGTTTCCCGCCTGTTTCATCACGATGTAAGTTGAGGGAGCGACATCACTTGTCTCTGGTCGGAAGCGCCGCTAGCAGGTAAGCTACTGTCTCTCTCTCTCTCTCAGCTGTTTGTGTTTTTGTTTTTGTTTTGCAGCCAGCAAACACGTCCTGCCTCTGCTATAGTTATAGTTATTAAACACGAGATAAGCAGCTGGGGGGGCGTTTTATACCAACTTTGTAATCCACTTTAAGAGGAATGGATAAAGTTTCTTTACACAGTTTCACCGTCCTGCCTGTAAAGCAGATGCATTGATTCAAACACGCTTCCTCCCCCTCGTTTGTCTGTAAATGCGGGTAAGATTGAGATTATTCGTCGCTTATCTGTGAAATGTGTCCTCTTGTGTTTTTCTAAGCACCTGGTCCCATGACAATAACCCCAGTTTACATGAATTACCCTTTTGTTTACAATGACCTTGGGGAATCTCTGGCTTTTTATCCCTCCATCAGCACGCACAGGGTAAACACGGGGGTGGGAGGACTGTGAGGAGGGTCTGCCCTTTGGTAGGAAGTGCTTTCCTGTCTAGGGACTACTGCTTCTGGTTATTACCTTTCACACACACACACACACGCATGTCTTGTTGTGACGGGTACTGGACAAATCTGCGTCTGATCCCTTTGTCCCAGTCTGTCATTAATGGATCACTACAGTATGTCTTGCATCATCACAAGTCCCTGAGATTCCCGCAAGTCCGGGGAACCTCGGGCCCAGCAGCGTGGAACCTGTTTAGACGCCGGAATAACAAGTCGCCTCTAAGTCACCCTGAGAGAAATTCTCTGAAAAACCTCATAACAGTTAGATTTGTCAATGTTGCGGCCAAGGGAAAGCCTTCAGTGCCTCTGGATATTCGACTAGAACCTGCCTAGAACCTGCCCAGTGATGGCATTATTTAGTCGCAGTAACATAGGTGTTACTTCGACTAAATAAATACACGTTGATGCTATTAGCTACTCAGATCTAACTACATCAGATTGTATTTTATTCATTAAAGTTTAAGATACAGTTATATCTGTTTTGGGTATTTTATTACACATGAGGAGTCAGTTC
>CAESWR010000305.1:841203-852145 GCA_903171835.1 Mullus surmuletus
GCCGAGGTCGTGTTGAATGACAGAGGAAGAAACGGAAGGGAGGCTGCAAACGCTCTCGCTGAACAGCAGCCAGATTTTGGGGGTCACACGGTCAACACAGATGCTCCGTTTTAAAGATAGTGAGATGGTAGCGGCTACGTTGTCTGAGGGCTCCCAGCATCTGCATGGTCGGCAGCCTGGCTCAAAGTGAGGAAGAGTTTGAGTTTGTCTCTGTCTGCTTTTGTGTCTCCTTATTGAAATCATCTCGGGAGACAAAACAAAAGACAAAAAACAACAACACTGGACTTTTTCATGGCATTTCCTCCCGTAGCTGTTTGGTTCACTGTGCATACTTGATAGTTAGTTAGTTAGTAATTAACATACATTCTCTCTCCTTAATGTAAACTTTGCAGGGGCATCTAAAAAAATTCAAATACTATAAAAAAAGGTTATCTTTCTGTCCATTAACTCAAACAGTAAACCTATGATATAGTCCATGATGAGCGATAAACTATGATTGCATCTTATTACTATTAAAATATTAGAATACCCCAAATGAGCAATCAAAAAAATATATATATATATTATTTGAGATGCACAGGGTGTTTGTAAGTTTGGTTTACATTACTGGAGAGGAGATATGTGATAGGTACAACAGGCTGTCCATTACTGAAATGCTAACTTCTATCTTAGACATATTTAGGAATATTTAAAATGTTTTAACACTTTTGTGCATAGTTGAGAACACGCAGTCTGAGAAACAATGACATTTGTCCAAAAATGTTTTATTTATCGTGTTACAGTGAAAATATTGAATATGTAAAATATAAAGTAAAAAAAAAAAAAATCCTACTTTCTGTCTTGAGTTTTGCAGTCACACACGAAAGGTGAGTCTAAGCAGTTTACTGAACCGTTATAACGCATATTTCAGAAACACACATTTTAATGAGAGCAAAGCAGTAGAAACTATGGAAAAAATGTAAGTAAAAACAAGAAAGTAACAAAAGTTGACCTCATATTCTGATGTCAGAGTACTGTGTCGCCTCCTCGGAACTGCTTGAGTCTCTGTTGGCTCGCTGATGTCCTGGGTTTGGCGTAAAGCTCACCTTTGAGTAGCTGAGCTCATCTTCGTCTTCACTGGTGTCAGAGTCACTTGAAGATGGGGCCTGTTTGTGCTGTGCTGTGGCCATGTTTTCGTAGCACTCTGGTCCCTCTTGAGCACCCTGGAGAGAGAGGGCATCAAGACAGAATTTTTTTTTGCTATAGTATAATGCAGTATAGTATAATATAGTATAGTTTAGTATAGTATAGTATAGTAAAGTATGCTATGCTATGGTATAGCAAAGGAAAGCTTCATATTGTATCATGTCAACATAGAGCATAACATTGCATACACAGTATAGTAAAGTATAGCATTGTGTAGTATCATGTAGTGTAGTGAAGCTCACCTTTGTGTAGCTGAGATCATACTCATCTTCGCTGGTGTCAGATTCACTTGAAGATGTGGCCTGTTTGTGCTGTGCTGTGGCCAGGTTTTTGTAGTACTCTGGTCTTTCTTGCGCACCCTGGAGGAACAGGGCGGTAAAATAGTGTTTTTTGGTGCAAAAGCAAAACGTTGCAGCATAGCATATTGTCATATCATAGTAACATGTAGAATAGCATTGCATAGTATCGTATTGTATCTTCAAGTATTGTATCATACGGCTAAATTGCACTTCTTCATCTCCAAGTGTCACAAAAGCCATTTCACAGTCAGCACATATTATACAAACATTTAGGTAACATATTAAACATTAAAACTGCTTGAACCTTGTTATTTGACACCCGCTTTGACACCACTGCATACACGGCATCCGTCCGTGTTTTGTTCTGCCTGGTCAAAGAGAAACATTCATCATGGCACCTGCACAACTTATAACAACTCACTTGTTCTGATATTTGAAGCAAAATATAAATGCTCACTTATTTCCAAAGTTTAAGGAGGCGTAGTTGACTGAAGGGTCCTCTGTGTGTCCACCTTGCTGCCTGTACCAGTCTGGACCCTGAGCAGACAGAAGACATCAGTCAAGGTTCAGTTTGAATCTCAATCAGTTTATTCATGACTGGAAATGGCAGCTTCTACTCATATAGTGATTTATTGCTGCCCGATACTGATAAATGACGACTATTAACAAGACAGAGGAGACAGCTATATGCAGGCCGGGCTAGAATTGGACACAACAGACAGTTTTGTCTTTTGAGTTTTTGTTTTTCTTTATCATGTGCTCACAAGTTATATGTTCCCCTTTTTGGGCAGAAATAGAAAGTTTTGTTTCATGAGTGATTAAGCTTTCATATAAAATGAACACTGCTCAGAACTTTAAAAAAAACTTTATAATGAGTACTTCATTTATTGATTTATTTTTGCCTACATTTGTTTTGTTGGTGTTTTATTTCATAATACAAAATTAGGCTTTTTATTATAATTGTGAGAAATATATATTTCATCGGAATAAAGCCTCCAACCATAGCTGTGAGCAAATGATTCATGACCATTTCATAGACTATTACTCATTAGTATTCAACATTACAACATTCTACATCAGAAAGTACATCAAAGATAACAATATCAGATCTAGTTTTACTCTCTTGGTAAATTAGGACGTAGTCGGTGCTGTAAAACTCACTTGGTCTCCAAAGGGCAGAGCGACGGTGCTGTAAACACACTGAGTGTCTGATGCGGCCCTGTGGATCAACCAGTGACAGTAAGAATAAAAACACACAAGCGCATAATAAAGGATTGTTGTGCAATTCATGTGTCAATAGAAGCTTTGAGCTGACGTGAGCAGTCCGACTCTGTGCGCACTGCACTGTGTGTTGTCCTGGACGGGGACTGTGTGTGTTGCTGTCGACTGTCTTACGTGCTGTCTGGAGCGGGCTCGTGAGGGTGGTCGGTCAGCTGGCCTGGCAGGAGACCTATGACATACTCATTCAATTGAATCCTCCCCCTGGTGCCCGGCCGCCGGCCCTGAATGGGTTCACATATAAACACTTAACATTATCACCACCTGCACAAGTTGGTCCACTTTTGTTGTCAAACCAGCCCGGACCCATTGAGGCATGGACTCCACTAGACGTCTGAAGATAGTGGTGGTATCCTGTGACCAATGTATCAGTAGCAGAACCTTTAAGTCTTGTGAGTTATGAGGTTGGACCTCCATGGACCACAGATGCTCAACTGGATTGAGATCTGTAGAATTTTAAGGTCAAGTCAACACCTCAAACCCGTTGCCCTTTTTTCCCTCTTCTAACACAGGGTCCCCAAAGTAGGGCTCGCGGTCCACATCTGGCCCGCCTAAACTATCGAAGTGGCCCACTTAACGATCCCAAACAATCTATCTCAACATGGATTTTTTTGCATTTTCCTATTAGAAAATATCCATATTGATTTAAAAAGTTTTTAACTATTTACAGTGGTATCTCATTTTCACCCCCTCACACAATAATATATTTCAATGTGACTTTGCTCATGATCAAGCATCAAGTGCACGTGTCTAAACTGTTCAAATAGATTCAGAGTGCAGTTTTTAAACAGCATTGGACGGATGACAATTTTTTGTCTAATGTAAGGAAAATGCAGTTTGTCTAATCTGCAAAGAAACAATGGCGGTGTTCAAAGAATTTAATAGTCGCCGGCACTATGAAACCCGCCACGAAGGGCAGCTGCATTATAATTGGCACAATAATCACTTTGACCCATGTCATTTCCTATTATAGACTGACGCCGCCAACATCTTTAATTGGGCCATGATACATCTCACTAACAGGTGCCAGGGTGAACATACAATCATTGTTATTCGCCTCATCTGTCAGTGGTGATTGTGTGATTCTTGATCGGTGTGTGTTTGTCCAGTTGGGTGAATTAGATACAAAATTTAAAAGGCATAAAATTCTCATTACCATGCAAGCTAAACAGCTCCACCGGGGCTGTGTCCTGGAAGATGTTTGTCGACTGGCCTTGTTCCAGTTGCGTCTGTGGTGTGGAATACGATGCCAGTTATACGCGACAAATTATCAGCCAAATCTAAAGGCAAAATACGTTACTCTAAACGTTATACCTGACGTATAAAACGAAGAAAAAGACCAGAATGAAAAGACAGACGATGATGACCACGATCTTAATCCAACCCCCTGTGGAGAGATGAGGCAGAGCATGAGTACAGAAAAAAGTCTCAATTGCGAGAAATGGATCTGAAAAAACATTGGTGACTTCAACTTTGCTCACATCCAAGAAACATCAGCTCCGTATGAGACTTTATTTTGTCTATCTCATTTTCAGCAATGCAGTAGTAGTGCCCCGGGTCTTTGGATAGCACCGTGAGGTTCCTATCATCCGACACTTTTTTGTCTCTGCCGCCCTCCACCTTTTTGTACCATGAGTATGTTTCGATTGGGGGAAAACTCTGACTGTTACACCTCAGCGTCACAGCCTGCAACCCATCAGGCCGATTCCACTCTGCCACTCTCGTGATGGTTATGTTTTTGGGAGCATCTGGGGTGAAATAATAGAATAAAACAACAGCATGAAATGATAAGATATGAATACTTTTGCATACGTAGAAGCCGAAAAACGCTTTGCCTTTGGCCGGTTGTGATGGGTATCATTCACATCCATGGCTTAAGATAGATGAGAGCAGCAAGCAGACCACGTAACAGGTAAAATAATTTAGTATCAGCCTACTCACACTTGACTCTAATGTGTACTGGCTGTGATTCTCCAGATCCAATGTTGTTTTTCGCTACACATTTGTACTTCCCGCTGTCAGAGGGCTTGAGGGACATCAGAGTGAAGTCTTTAGAGGAGTGGTTGTAGTTCTCCAAGGCTTCAAATTTTCCACTGGCCTCCTTCATCCAGGTGACGGTGGTGAGAGGCGGGTGGGAGTGGGCTACGCACTGCAGAGTCAGCTGGGTGTTCTCTTTCACATCATCCAGTGTGGGCTGGCCATGGACAGTCACAATTTTGGGAGGATCTGCATTTAGCCCCGTGTTGTTTGGGAAAAGGAGAGGATTAATTGGATCAAGGACTATGATTTCTCACATTACACTAGTTGTCATTAATATTATGATTATCATTTGTAGTAGTATCAATTGACAAGTTTCACATGCCAAAAACATTTCTACGTGGTTTTTCTAATTCTATGTAGATTTACAATATGCAGTCACTATAATAATTGTATACAGATACATATATCACAGTAATATTTGCGTGATCGCCTCAGGGACAAATAAAGTCTTATTAAATGTGTATTTCAGAATCAATTGCCCAACTAATAAGGGGCTTCCCGTCTCAAGATGAAACTCTCCTTTTGTCATTTAGACCCCTTGTTTGTTTGGAAACTCACATTTCACCACCAGCTTGCTCTGTGAGCTCTCCTGTCTTCCTTCGCTGTTGTTGGCGTGACACGTGTAAAAGCCCTCGTGTGTCCATGACGCAGCAAACCTGTGGATGAAAGTGTTGTTCCCGTAGCAATCTTTGACTGACCAAGCTTCAGGCTGATGATGCGTTATGGAAGTCCTCTTCAAGGTGAGGTTCGACGGGGGGTAGCTGTCGACTGTGCAGGTGATGGTGGTGATAACACCTTCCGTGACCTCGGTGGGCATTTGCAGCAGTAGACTGGTCGGAGGGTCTATGGAGAGGAAAGCATTGGTGCGCTTAATTCTGAGAGGACCTCATGCTGACCTCTATTTCTTTAATGCTGATTCTTCTAATGTACGCAGCATCTCTAACACAACCATCATCATCGGCGCGACGCAGTTACTCACAGAGTACATGGATGAGCTCAGGTTTACTCCACTCTCCTGTTCCGATCCTATTGATGCCTCTGCACCTGTAATAACCATGATCTGCCTTTTTTACAGCCTCCAAAATGAGCTCCTCAGTTGGCCTGTGCCATTGCGATTGGAAGCTAGTCTGTTCGGTTATGGAAAATTCCCAATCAAAGTTCTGTATGGTGGGAATAGCATTCGTTTTACACTGTAATGTGAGAGGATGATTCACTTTCACATTTACAGAAGGCACCGAGATCTGTGGTTTCCTTGGAGTGTCTGCAAAGACAAAATTACTCTCAGTAAGCTTTTTGGCTGAGATGTCCGCCAACATGCATTCTGAGGACGCGATACTCACATTCCACAATAATCTCAAGTTGCGGTGAAGTTCCAGCGCCCACTTCGTTTGTGGCTTTGCAAGTGTAAATGCCAGGAGTCGACGGTTGGTTGTATGTTTCCCCCTGGTAAATCTGTTGCCCATCTTCAAACCACACATAACCTTTGGGCCATGGATTGCTTTTCATCACATGACATTTTAAAACCATCTCTTCTCCTTCTCTCAATGTATGTGACGATCCCTTCGATTCAAATAAAGGTGGATCCCATCGGATTTCCACTCTTGGAGCATCTGAAACACAAAATGTCCTTAAATTGTGCTGAATCACTTCACAAACAGAAAAAATCGCAAATACTATAAACTGTCTACGATTTATGAGATATGTGAAAAGACAATGCATGTTAAGAAAACCTTTTTTAAACCTTTTTTTGTTATAAATACATGTATTGAACACTTTTGTTTGCATTTACAATATTCAATTTTATCATTATATCAATGCTAGTTAAGAGACAGTCTGATGAAAGGCTGCAAGGTTTCAATTATTGTTCTTGTTAATATTTGTTAGGATAGTTTCATATCGTTAAGGAGCATATTGTTTTTGAGGATTAGTGTCAGGCTGAATGGAAAAGAGGACATGAAGTCAAAAACAATCTCACGTTTAACACTGATATATTTGGCGACACTTTTGGCTCCATGTCTGTTTCGTGCTTCACATCGGTATCCTCCACTGTCCTCATCTGTAACGGATGTGATGCTCCACTCTGCTCCGGACACACGTTTACTGTTTCCTTTGAACCATGTAAAAGTGGGTTTAGGATTTCCACTGCTGATGCACTTGAGAGACAAACTATCTCCTTCCTTCACATTAGAAGAGGGAGTGGAGGTAATCTGTGGTTGTCGGGGGGCATCTAAATGACAGAAATATAAAGTCGTTAGGAAGAAGTACAGTACAGCAGGGTTTTTGCACTTTAGAAGAAAGGAATAAATGTAATAAATTGTGATGCTTACATGTCAAAGGTTTATATTTACGTCTAAATATTTTGTATAATTGTATCATTTAATCTCTTTCATGATTAATTCGAATTAATTCCAAACTCCTAGCTAGCACGGATGTGAAACCTCCGTAACCTCAAAAATAGAATATGCATTTGACAAAATTCTTTAACAATTCAGTGTTACAGTAAACAGTTTTAAGATTGTGTATTTTTTCATTTACATGCAAAACAACAACAACAAAAGAGTTTGAACTTACATTCTACGGATAAAGTTACATTCGAAACCAAATATTTGTCCTTGTGCTTCTCCAAATAGCATGAATACTCTCTCCCGTCATCATCCCGACTGGCAGAAAAGCTGAATGTGGTGGTTTTGTTGTCATTCTCAAATGCTGCCGATATTCCCGCATTCTTAATTCGTGGCTCAAACGTACAATTTCTTAAAGTGGAGCATCTGAGTGTTACTCTGGCAGATTCCTTCACAACAGGCGGTTTTTCAAAACTGATGAGGCAGGGATTATCTGCAAACATGAAGGTCAGATAAATCTTGGTCAGTGCTGATATTCTCACAAAATGCAATCACTGCAAGCAGCATTAAAAGAAACACTACAGCAACACTACTCAACATTTGTTATTGTACCCAGGGGAAAAAACACTTACTGGCTTATAATACTATATAACACCAATATTTGTAGTTTTTTCTGTAATGCCATTAATTCCTGCTTGGGTTTCTGCACGTCAACCAAGCCTTTACAGTATTTTCCTCTCCAAACCTTCCGATTTTACCGTCCATATGTAAAGTTAGAAAGATATCTTAGCTATGCAGCCTCATATTGATCACAATTCATTTCATGCAGACATTATAAATTCCGGAAGTTACATGTGCACATACCTTCAACTCGAAGAGTAGCCATGTTTGAATGCCATTTTATATCATTTGGGGTATCTTTTTTTATGAATCTGAAAAAGTAGTTCCCACTGTCAGTTTTGTTCAGGTTGCAGATCAGAACGCTGCACAGTTTTGGTTCACTTTGCTCATTCTCTGTCCAGAGCATAGAGTTGGAACCGATATATGTCACTCTGTCTGCAAAGTCCGGACTGACGGGGCGTTCCTCTGTATTCGTGCTGTAGACACAAGTGCCGGTGAAGTTTTTTGTCTTGTCCGCCCAAACTGGATCCTTTATCCAGAACCAGTATGCATTTTCGACTGCGACCGAACTGTCGACTGTACATTGAATCTCGACGCAGGATCCCTCTGTGGCCACCAGCTGAGGGTTCTCTATTTTGAAGGGGGATTCTGGGGCCTCTTTTGCTGTGAAACCGGTGAGCAGTGAGTTCAACTCGCAAATGGTAAAAAGTGCCACAACATCCAAAAAATGAAATATCTACCTCTTGTCAGAGCCACAAATACCAACCAGCTGACTGCGTGAGCGATCATTGTCTGAGTTACGCGTTGATCCGCAGCTTCTGAAAGCGACAAAACAGGGTGTTACCATCCTATGCAAACATCTTTACCTTCTCTGTCTTCTCTGTCAACTCAGAAAAGTTACTTCTTCCTGCTTTGTTGTTCGTTTCGCGATCTGTTAGAACTTTGATAAATGTGGCGTTTGTGGTTTGAGAGGCGTAGCCCTGCAAACAACACCTTGGTTGTTTTTTTCACACACTGCAGAATGCACCACAATTTAACGGGTTTATTGCTTACAGGCTTTTACACCTTTGTTCAGTGGTAACCTCTTAAAGCATACCTAATCTCGGTAGACCCTCCAGAAAAACGCAGGCAACAATCCTTGATTATGCGTACTAAAATCCTTGATTATACGTACTAAAATGCGTACTAAAATCCTTGATTATGCGAATAAATATGCAGGGTTTTCATGTCATTTTAGGCGGTGAAATTGCAGGAAGTTGCGAAGTGTGCGAATAGTTGTGAAATATGTGAAAAGATCCAATTATGCAGGAATTGAAAAAAAAAGTTGATTCTTCTCCCGCACCTTGTTACTAAGCTACCACTGAATGAAACCGATTTTTAAAGATATCCTATGATACACAGCCATACTAGAAGCAAGCTACATCACAGTAAGTGCTGGTAATGTTTAATTTATTTTATTTTATTTATTCAACTTAAGCATGGCTTTTTAATTTCTCTGTCACTCTGTCTCATCTCACTTCCTCTCTTCTGTCTGTTTCTCTATCCTCTCTCTTTATCATCCTTTCTCTCCCTCTCTCTCCCTCGCCTTTTCTCTCTCTCTCATCCTCTCTCCCTCAAGTACGAGACATTAAATATTAATTATTTATGTATCATTTACATCTATTCTATACATTTTATGTTTAGGGTCATAGGGTCACAACCTGAGTTACATGGGGAAAACTGCTGTCGATGTTACCTGTTTCACTAAAACCTTAACTATCATCCTTTTTTATTAGCTTTTTAGTTCATTTATGATTAGCGTTCACATTCAGCGTTCAATTCAGAATATTATCTTCGTCTGTTTCATCATTTACTGTGTGAAATTCTACTGCTGATCGAAGTGGAGGGGGAGGCACTTGTGCCTTTCATAAACTTTGATTACTCAACCATTGCAAAGCGCTCAATAGTGAAAAGTCCCCTGTGGCTCATTCAAATCAGAGTAATAAGGTAATAAGTAATAAAAGATAGAAATCTGACAACAAATCTGTACACCATGCTCCATAAATCCCTCAAATGATTTATGGAGCATGGTGTACAAACAAGTGTCTGATTGCTTGAGTAGAGTTTTCGGAACTCTATTTCAGTAACGACAAATTTTGAATCAGCCGCATGCAAAGCACAAAGAAGAGAGACGCGGCACAAAGATAAGCATTTTTCCATGTATCAGATTATTTTCTCTCAAAATGCCTGCATGCAAAAGGTGAATTCTGCTTCATTTGAGTGATATTTGTACATCACGTGAATTTACTCCATAACTATTCAATTATAGTTTCAATGGGACATGCTTTAGCGATGAAAAATATGGGTACTTTACTGTATATTCAACCACCTCAAACGACAATGAATGTTGGGGTGCCGAATTTAACAAGAAGAGAGAAAGAAAAGAAAAGAAAGAAAAATTAAGATTGTTCTTACCGCACAGATTATTGACCACCCATCTCTCCAGGTGGATGACAAGAAATCTTTATAGAGAAGTCTTCACACTTGACAAAAATAAAGAATTTGCATGCTCTCTCATGCGAACCAGCCCATTTTAATAGCCAGCCCAATGAAGACTTTCTTTTTCGTCAAAATGTACACACACACATGCTCAACCCCTTTCACTTCCTTGTTTTAATCTGACTTTCCAGAACTCACAGATTAAGAGTTACGGCTCATCAAGGGAAGTAAACGTTTGGTTTTATTTAAAGACACATTGCATGAAGAGAGGTGAACATTCATTCTTCTCTACTTGAGAGCGGAGACTATCTGGTCAGCATCTGCAGCCATGTCATCGATGGCGCTGTTCAACGCCTGCAGCATGGCGGCGAAGGAGCGACTGGCGGAGCGGGCGTGCCTGGGCATCGCCATCTCCATCAGCTTTGACGGAGCCGTGGCCAAGTCCTTCTCCGCCGCCGCCAGCCGCCTCTTCACCTCCCCCTTGGTGACCTCCGCCGACAGGGGGCATGTCCGCTGCCCTTTCAGTCTGGCGGGCTCCAGCCCCCGCTGTCGGGCGAGCCGCTCCACCGACGCATCGTCCAGACCGAGAGAGATTTGTGCTTTCGTTAGGATCCGAACGGCGACGCTGGAGTCCACCATGGAGGCCACAAAGGGGACTGGGATGGTCGACATCCCGCCTGAGAGCGAAGCCGCCGCCCA
>CAESWR010000305.1:905330-917766 GCA_903171835.1 Mullus surmuletus
TGATTGCAGGTATCTTTTGACCGGCACTGTTTCGATACTACTTGATACTGGGTTGTTTCGGTCGCTACCTGAAAGGTATCGAGTATTGATACCCAACCCTAGTAAGTCCTACAGAAACTGAATTCTCGGGGGGACTCACCTAGAACTTTGAGCTCAGCAAAGTCTGGGAACGTGTACATGTTTGCTCCGCCGAGGTCCGCGCGAAAGTAGTATCTCCCTGAGTGCTCCGTGCCGATGTTGTTGATGAGCAGAGTGCAGTTCCTCTGGTGCAGGTCGCCCAGCAGCTTGGTGCGACCCTTGTAGCTCTCGTGCACGATATCCGTGCGAGATTTGAAGACAACAGGGGGAAAGAGTTGCGGGTAGGGCTGGCCAAAGTACCAGATGCCATGAATGCCTCTGTACGGCCTGATGCCAGACGGGTACATGAAGGTGCACGGGATGACCACGCAAGAGTTGGTCATAGCCGAGATATCCCGAGGTACCCAAACGTTCCACTGGGAACTGACATCTAAGAAAAAGATTAGATTAGATTGAAATTTCCCGACAGACAACTGGAAAGATGAAGTTGTTCTCTCTACCATCAGAGAGAGGTGCAACAGATTTGTTACCATTGATGATCAACAGCAGTGGCAAGAGCAGCTCCAAACACAACATGGTCTCGACTCGACTTCTGTGGAACAGATCACATTCTGTTAGTTACATAACATGCATCATCAAGGTAGAAAAAACTTGAAAAGTAGCAGCACTGATACTGGCGCATGACTCAGACCCATCATCTAACTTAGAATCACATTAACACTCTACATCGCTCCGAGCTTTAAAAATGTCATTTTGACTGAAGCTTGGTAATAAAATCTGCGTTTTAGAAATCTATGAGAAAAAAGGAAAAGCTGTATTGATGATGACGTTTTTGACCAGCCAATTCTCTCAACCCGCAGAAAAAATGGCATATTTCTGTTTGGCAACATTTCCATTCATTATTCATGTTGTGCAGAACTACACAATGTAATCATGCATTATGGAACAACTACTTCTCATTTAAGGAAAAGTGTGTAAAAATGGTTGTCAGGCAACAAGTAATGGTGAGTTGGTGGTGACGTGTTGCATTGCTGACACAAGCGTACAGTTTGTCCTTCTGAGTTACTAGTAATTACAGATACAAAAATAAAAGTATATTTTATTAATTCAATCTATTCAATGGGTTTTAAATCCTATAAGAATAAATGTATTGTTCATAGACTTTATTCATCTGTCATTCCAACTGGACAGCTCTGTACATGAGTCACAACATCACCAAAGCTGTTTCATCATGAAATCCAATGGCGGGCAAGTGACAAAGACAGACTTTCCAGGCTTTTTGTTATCAGAAGCTGTGGGAGCTGTGTGCTACTATGGAGTGTACGATGGAAGCACTCGAGCGAAAAAAGCAAAAAAAACACAAACTGCAAAAGTAAAGTGTGACATGAGTGTGAATGGCGATACCTCGATATGCTGATGGGTAGAAACAGACAGAGGCTCTGCAGGGAAGCTCCTCAGCAGCTCCACTAGAGGGTGTTCACTCACACCCGGACGGCTCGGCAACCTCCTCCTCTAGCAGGAAAAAAAAAACCCACCAGTGACATCAGCACCATCAGGTCATGACATCACTCGCAGACCCCAGCCCCACACACGCAATAGGAGGTCAGAAACGCACATGGTCAGTCAGCACCTGTTTGCCCCCCCCCCCCATGTAGAGTCACTCAGTACGGCGACCATACGTAAGCCCGTCTGATGAATGACACTTACTGTTGGCAGAGTTCTGACACCACGCCAATCTCCAGTCACCACACATCATGTCATCAGCTTTGTGTGGATCACTGATACTATCTGTGCTCGAACCAGGGGGCTGAGGCGGGGCTGGGGGGGGTCCAGTAATGACACAGTGTATACACAAACGCCACTGAAGTTATAATTCAAATAAAAAAAACCTTTTTTTTGAAAGACATATGTAGCACAAATCATTGGGTATCACGGCACGGAAGCTCTTCGTCCAAATGGCCAATGTTATTTTTAATCCCATCTGTTGTCCGCAAAGTCTCCACCAGCCTCACTTTTTTCCTGCCAGCACACGTCCACGTCACGCTGAGAAATTCTGTCCACCGATGTGAATAATGTGTAAACGTGGGCGCAGTTCAGCCACAAGGGAGGTGATGAAGTGTGTCTTAAAATCAATCAGGTCTTTCAATCTTTCAAACGGATGAGAGATGCGGCGGACGCAGGAACGAGACCAAAAACTGAAGAAAAGTCTTCTCGGAGAGTTTTACTTAACGCTGCACTTGTCGGGTTTTGTGCGGTGATGATTCAAAAAGAGTAGGTGCCAAATTTTGGCTCTGTGCTTCGGCAAAAAGGAGGGCTTTACACGGCCGTCACGGCAGAGCTGCGATTTTTACCATCATCAGCCAACTAAAGTCAAATTTTTATATTTAAGCGGTTTCAAATACTTCCGTCTGAGTCACTACACATATGAATGATGGCGCTCCAACTTCGACAGGAAATGCATTTTCACACTTTTTAACTCCCACGTTTGCTGCTGACGCTGTGATGCAATTTTATTTTTTTATTTTATTTTTTTCATGCACTTACACTTACACACAGAGGAGAGTGCAAAGGTTTGGACACTCCCCAAATGACACGTGTCTTGAGTTAATTTGCTCAATTTAGGAGAAAAACAAAAGGTATCACTGTACACTGATTTGTTATGGGGGGGTTTAATCCCTGAGAGAGTGTTGAGAAAATACCAAAATGTGTAGTTTTTAAAGGCCTTTCTTGATGTACAAAGGAATCAAACTGGTAATGCCTTTTTCCAGTTAAACAGCTATATAAGAAACACATACACTTTTATCATGATGATATGTGTGCGGTGGATATGAAATGAATACAGAAGCAGAGGATTTATCCTCACGCTGCAGCAGCCGGTGGGTGCAGATGGCCAGCCTAAGAGTGGATTGTGCTTTTGAGCTTCGTGATTAACACATCCCAACATCCCCCGGAGAATTCATGACCAATATTAGCCTCGTCAATACAGCGAGGAGAAGAACTGTGAGGCCACGGATCTGTCGGTTTGTCACAGGTGGACGAACCGCAAATTCAGAGATAGATGTTTTGGAAAGCGCAGGAAGTTCGCCGGACCAACAGCTGCCCCCTGCTTTCCCCCTGTTTGGCCTTTGAAATAGACGTCGGAGGGGGAGAAACGGGTCGCATTTCGAGACGTCTTGGCCCATAATGCCGCACTGTTGGCTGTGACAATCCTAACTTTTCTCCAATGTTGTGTCAAGCTCCACCATCTGCGCGGCAACAAAAGGCCAAGAGCCGGCGGCCGAGTGGGTCCGGTCCAGAGAGGCCGTGCATCAGCGGCGGCGGGAGAGAATAGAGGCGGGCGGGCCAGGCCGGACCGGGCCGGGCCACTGACACCACCACCGCCTCAACAACAACGACCTCATTGATGGGGCAGACAAACGGCTGGCACAGAGCACACAGCATACGTGTGCACACTTACAAACACACACACACACACACAAATCACTTGCCTCATACCAGCATGCGCTCCGGGGTCCTTCTCACTCCTGTCCTTTCTTTCTTTCTTTCTTTTTCTTTCTTTTTCTTTTTTTTTTAAATCTACCCCCTTTTGTATCTGTCCTCACCCGAGTCGGGTCGCCTCGCCGCGAATCCTAGATGTCAGATGGGACAGAGGACAGGGAGGGGAGATACGGACAGATGTGAGGAGGAGATACAGGGAAGAGAGGGAGTCTGTGTGCTCAAGGGTTTTACGTGTGCCGTGGGCAGCCCTGAATATGCGTCAAGGCATTTTTGGAGCCCGTCCTTTTGGCCCACTCAGCATTCCTTTCCTCTGCTACAGATTTCACCATTTCCCCGGCTCGCCCCCTATGTCTGGATACCTTGATCGTCTGGGCAAAAAAGGAAAAATTACCTTTTTTATTTTTTGAGCTGGTGTGCAGCATGGTTACATGGGAAGAAGCTGCTTGGCAAAGGAAAGATGACTCAACCCTGCTTTGCGTAATTACACCAACATATGGAGAGTAGGAGGACCGGAGAACTTGTGATTATGTACATTTTTAGTTTCCGTTTTGTTAGATAATGAGATTGATGAAAGCCTGATTTGTTCAAAGCCATCACCTGAAACGTGGATTGCGCACACTTGCATACTTTAGACACAAGAAAGGGTTGATGTGGGCGCCATGTCTGGATGAATTTGAAATTCAGAGATGGGAAAAAATGCCTTGGGCGCCATCATCGATCTTTACAGTCCTATGGAGATCTAATATTTTCCCCGCTGTGGAATGCTCGGAGGCGGACAGCAGGAGCACTCCACCCATTTTACATGTAAATGCAACAAAGGCAACTTGTCTCTCCATCGAGAAACTTTTCTCCCCCCCCCGCCCCCAACCCCCACCCCCTCACCACCCTCATTGTTACATGTATAGGGTGAGTCACTGTGTCCAAATGCGTGCCCGGCTGCCGGCCAAGTGATGGCATCGAGCAAGATGTGGATAACCTCAAGGGAATCCCTGCGTAAACACACGCGCAAGTCCGGGGAAGAGCTGAAGAAGAGACGGCGCTCAGGGTACAAACGAATACGCAGCGTGCCATACCCCCCCCCACACACACACACACACACACACACACACATGGCGGCGTAGGGCCTGCCAACACACTCCTCGGTGTGGGGTGTAAAGCTATGCGACCTTCTTCTTCATCCCCTCCAAGCCGTTTGTAAGCTTTGTCTCGCTCCATTGTCCGGCTGAGACTGCCGCCATTGTACGTATGGAGTGTGTATGTTAAATGCCCACAGGCGGAAAGCCATATAATGCACAAAGGAGGATGAAAAACACGTTGAATAAAAATAAAAAATAGCCGAGCAGTGCCAATTTGTCCTCTTTAAGTACACCGGCGCATCCCTATCTTTATCTGATCTTTTCACTGCTTTGTGTATAACATTATCTACACATATCAAAGGTAATTTAATCTCTGCATAATTACTTATTCCACATCACGCCTCGGGGACTCAGACACTATCTGAACAATCAGCATCACTTCATCAGGGCACGACATCTTTTATGATTCATTTTACATTATTGAAATTCTTCCGACAGAGCCAAGAACATTTTTTATTATGAATATTATGAATATCTTCCGCGTGCCCGTGCACAAGAGCTCTGCGGCTGCCTTTGAAAAGAGGGAGGCTGAAGAATGAGGACCTTGTATGCAGAACACTGGTCATTGTGCAAAGACAGAAACTGGAGGATTTTTTTTTTTTTTTTTTCCGGAACAGGCCCGCTCACAGCTTGCGCTGTGCTGTTTGCCTGTGACGCGCACCGGTCTACCACAAGCTCTACCCTACTAAAATACTCGTTGGAGCAGATGGTCTTAAAACATGACTGCTCCCCCTCCCACACACGCCACACTGAGCTGCGATGTGCCCAACGTACTACACAAACACACACGCATGTACGCGCAGATACAAACATAAACATGGAGTTATTCCAATATCCAGTCACACAGTCTGTTCAAGGTGCTGAGGAGGGGGCTGGCAAACATTGGCGATATTGAGACACTCTGAGGGAACAAATTTGTCGCTAACATTAGACGTTTTGATGTGTGGAGCGTTTTTTATGACGCGTGTGCACTTTGCTGTTTAGATATCACATATATTATCTTGGGGGGGTGACAAAAGGTCAACTCAAGAGGTAAATAGAACTTCTTTTGGTATACATGTGGTTCTATTGTATATGGCTGATGGTGATACATCCTCCAGAAATAGGTCATATTTAAGAGAAGAAAAAAAAAAGCAAGCCCATGATGGGAGGTAGCAGTCAAAGCGAGTGTCGGACTGAAATCTGTCACCTGGCAGATCTTCAACATAGCAGCAGATAAGCATAAGCCATCATTGTCATTGTCACTTTTGGAAAGGGAACAACAGAATTGCGAGTGCAGTTGACTCAGATAAGGAGCACCACTAGCTTCTCTTTTCTACCTGGCAAACCCGGTGACTCTGGCAATCCCCAGCCCAGTGGGCAGATGGCGAGCCGCAGGCCTCCTCTCTCATTAGAGCGCTCTCCCTTCCGCTCCGAGCAAAAGGGGGCAACAAACAAAGCGAGGACCTGTTCCCGCCGCACGGATGAATCAGGCCGGCAAGCTCTCCGCACAACTCATCTCCACCATCTAGAGAGTGGAGTTCAACCTGCCAGCGCCTGCACATCCATCACACTTTTCTGATTGGGGTGAAATAAGCACTCAGAAAATGAAAAAAAAAATTAATGATGCTGGTTGAGATTACATTTGGGAGTAAGTTTGATTTTAAAAAGTCAAATTGGAAGGAGAGACGTACACACGTGCAGGCAGCACAAGAGGGCAGCTGTTATTGAAGGTGAAAATCCGATGCTAAAATGTGACACACTTTATTATTCGTTCAAAACTCAGTGTTTCAGTCCAAAGCAAGGCTTAAAATTCTAACTGCCACATTTCCCCCCTTATTTTTGGGGGGGTAAAATGAGGATCTCCCTTTGATTGAAAAAACAACAACAACAACAAAGTTCCACCTCTGGCTCTAGGAAACACAGTGGTTGCTGAAAGGGTTGTCAAAGAAAAAAATAACAAGCACCCTGTGGGGGACTGATGGGCCCGAGCCCCCTGAACATGCTCAAAAAGTCCTGAAAATTTGCAGGATTGTTGGGCCCTGCGAAAAAATTTCATAATTCACAGTCTCCCAATCAAAGCAATGCAGAATGGCTCAGGCCCTAATAATAATAATCACTCACACCAATTCAACTGCGCAGACTAGCAATAAAAATCAGCCATAAAATTGTTCTGATTGGCCGTGTAATCGGACTGCTTTTGCTCTGAGCCTCGTTTGGATGCGGTGAGACACTCTGGCAAATTGCAAAGAACGGCCCGGCTCTACTGGCAGAGGCAGACAGATCGGAACAGTAATAATTGGCTGGGCTTTTTAACAGCTCCCACTGACACTGAGCAGCACGCACTCACACACACACGCGCGCACATCATCACATTCACTCATGCGCGCATTCATTAAAGCACACAGTTACTCATAACCTTATCCAGTCTAAGTTATGACTCACTTGTCAATAAAGGCTGACGCAAACAACCACATAACCAAGGCGATTTTTGGACAAGAAGATACAACATTGTTTCAAATGTGCCGCTCCTCACCTGTGTAGGTGACAGACCTCCGAGCATTCAGCAGCTCCCGTGCGAGAAGTGCCAGCTGCCTCCACTCCAGTGCTCGCATGCAAAGCGTCACAGCAGCCCCGTCGCCAGAAAGACCTCTCGCCACTCTCTGTACCAAGCCCCACCGGTGGGGGGGGGGGAGGGGGGGGGATAAACCGCCCTCCCTCGCCACCGCCACCATCATCATCACCACCACCACCACCCCTCCCTTATGAAAATCAGGCCTTCAGTGTGGCAGCATTGTTCCGAGGCTTCGCCCTGAGGCTCCACCATTCATAAATACACACGGGGGCCACAAAGGGCCACACTGTTCCCCCTCGCCCCAACAAATATGGGCAAGGCTTTGAGCTCCGTGGCCCTCGCATCCAACACGGCTGTTCGCTTTACGCTGGATGGAACTCAGCAGATTTGATTATTTTGGATTGATGGAGTCCATGTTGTTGGCTTTTTTCCCCCTTTCGCTTTCATTTTTTGATTTTGCAGTCTGATTGTCAGAGAACGCGGGAAGTGTCGGGGGAGGCGGTGGGAGATTGACCTCAATAAGGCGGGGGTCTTTTGAGTCAAATCTGTCCATGGTTCATGGTTCGGAAAGCAAAGCCACGCACTTCAGTGTGTGTATTGCATGCAGGAAGGTAGTTGAGTGTAGACCGATTCAAGGGGCAACGCACAAATGGAACAGAGCAAAAACATATTGAGATGCCGTCGTCAAGTGGCGAATGAGTGGTGGCAGAAACGCCGGTCAAAGTGCACAAATATGGCAGCGAACGGGCGAAGACGTTAACTGTTGGTTTTGAATGCAGAGGAGGCCGTCCTGCGCACTCTACCAAAGCTGTTGATCATGTCATAGAAATAATACGATGTGGTTGTTGATATGCGGGATGAAAATGTAGGCGGGATGCACGAAGCATGAAGAACAACATCGCCAGATACATATGAAACAGATGGCAGAGAACACATGAAAAACACAAAGGATTTATGCTTGTTGTTCATGAGAAAGTAACCTGGATTTTGTTTATGTACTTATGAAAGAAAGAAATAACACCTCTAATTTGAATTCAATCACATGTTAACTTGACTGATCTGAGGCATGCATTTGGTTTTCAGACTTCCAGACTCTCACTTTTTTTAAGGAATAATAACAGCTTTGACTTACACTCAGGTGCTGAATTGAGCAGCTGTTATTAGGCGGAAACTGGTCATTTCACTTTTAGCTGGCAAAGACGCTTGCTTTTAAAATGTAATGAAAGTTATGAGGGGAGGGGAGGGAGCAATATTGCCACTGAAAAGTTATTTGCCCAAAAGTTATTTCAATGCAGATGTACTTTTCTTGGATAATGCACTGGGCTTTAGTAGATATGATATGCAAATCTGGGGCCAGCACATGTGAATAGGGTGCAGAGTAAGGAACATCTCCACTGCCTTTATAGTTGAAGAAACAACAGCCACTAAAGCCACTTTTACACCAATTTCACAGAGGTCATCAGCTCTCCTCAGGAGAACATGGCGGACAAGATGGAGAAAACTGTAAACAGATTATTTCCTTATTAGTGGGGTTCACACACAAAAAAAATAATTTAAAGGTGTATTTACAACTTTGCTGCTGGGCCGCATCAAACAGCCAGCTCATCCCTCTTAAGACCAGTAACAAATCATTATTTAGCCTACATGTGACATTAGGGGTGTTGGTGCTGTGACCGTGTCATGAAACCCCGAGACTTGTTAGCACGCTCCCCCTTTGCCTCCTCCTGACACAGTAGCCATTGTTTCCCAAAGGCCTTCTGGGACAGAACAGCTCAGCTCGAGCCTGACACCGCACAACACTGGGAAGTCGATGTGCACAGATAATTGTCTTTTAATCACAACAATCCCCTTTTCTCCACCCTCGCTCGTTTGTCTCTGTCTCTTGTTCGACCTTTCTCTCTGAGTTGTTAAGTCTTGTGGACTTAAGCACTTTAACTTTTAGTGTCAGTGAGCCACGGATGCAAAGGCAGAGCCTTTTCTTTTTTTTCAGCCAGAACTATGTTATGGGGAAAAAAAACCTGTAAGCAGCTCGACAGATTTGCATATTTCCATTATGGACCTTGATGACACTGATAGGCGTGAAAGACCAATAATGGCTCTTTTTTATAGAGGTGTGTTTTTGTGAACAGTAGTGTTGTGCGCGGGGCGGGGGGGGGCACAATTGTTAAAAAAACCCTCCTGGTTTGGCAAAACACAGTAAACTGCCCACTTGAGTGGTTAGAATATGATAAAAATGCCCTCTTGGGTGGCAAAAACCCGTGTTTAAGAGGTCTCCTGGTTGGCAAAACACACTAAGCTGCCCTTTTGGCTGGTTAAACATGATACAAATGTCCTTTTGGGTGGCAAATACACATGTTCAAGTGCCCTCCTGGTTGGCAAAACACACTAAACTGCCCTCTTGGATGGAAAAAATATTTAATTGCTGTCTCAGGTGGTTAAAACACGTTTAAGTGCCCTCTTGAGTGGCGAAAACCACTGTAGGTAGGTGCCCTTTTTTTTCTTCTCACACCTGCCCTTCAAAAAGTCTATGCACTTGTGAACAGTGATATCTGGCTCCACCGGTATCGTGGTCCCCCTAATTCTCTTTTTGTCGTGACGTGACGACTCATAGGAGTTAGGAGAGATGGCTCACTCTGCACAGACATCCAAACAACTTTGCTTTTACTAAAACAAATGTTCACAGTTGCCACAGTGCAGCGTGCTTTCATGATCCCTTGACTCACGATGAGACCACAATGAAACAATTAATATCTATCATGATCACCAAGCCACAACAAAGCACCCGCAGGACTGCCGACTCTATTCTCGCACTCAATTGTATTTTTGTTGCTATTTGGAAAAGGTTAGCAGCAAACTAGCTTGTTCAACTTTGGTGATGGATGGTGTAAACATGCATTAATCTTGGAAAAACTGTATACAGGGAGTTTTTAAGGCTGATAAAAATCCCTCACATATAGGCCATGAGCATCTGTGTGGCACAAAACAAGTGTGGGTGATGATTTATAAACAAGCGGATGCATGAATCACATGTTTTATTCTATCAAACACAGAAAAAACATTTGAAAATATTTTATGCTTGTAGACACATCTTTTTTTTCAATATTGTTCCTGTCCAGTAATCAATTAGAAAACTTCCGGATTCATTACCATGTACAGTGGTAATGAACAACAGTTGATTGGCTACAAAACAACAGTTCTTGGCTGCACCTGAGTAAACCCTGAAGTAAACCCTCTTTTTTTTTTTACAGAATCATGTTGTGCATATGGAGGGTGGTGCACTGAGAGAGGGTGAGGGTGCCGCTGGGATTGTACTGGACAGAGACGGGTGACAGAACACACACTGAGAATGGGCCCTTTGTCCCTCTGGCCACTTGGCCGTGAATGGATCACATTTGCCGACAGAAGATAGATTATCGGGGAGATGGCTGTTCTTCGTAAAGACCGCTCACCTACCCTGGAAATTGTCGTGCACTTTGTATAACTACCGTTGCACCAATTTCTCTCTGAGTGGTGCAGACATTTCAGTTGGCTCCAGAAAAACGG
The DNA here is from genome assembly GCA_903171835.1 of Mullus surmuletus. Taxonomy (NCBI): domain Eukaryota; kingdom Metazoa; phylum Chordata; class Actinopteri; order Syngnathiformes; family Mullidae; genus Mullus; species Mullus surmuletus. The sequence goes on from CAESWR010000305.1 coordinate 916,140, forward strand.
GAGGTGGGGATATTTCTTTATTGCATGAAAACTAAAAAAATCCTTCATGGAAGATTTAATTAAATTCGAAAATGTATTTCATCTTGTACATTTGATTTGATTCTGTGTTACTAATCTCAAATTTGTCCAATTTGGCCGACATTCCCATAATACGTTGCAACTATCACTGTGGACTACGGGTGTGTTTATTGAGGAACACTGTTGACACTTTTGTGAGAACCATTCTTCACTTTAGATATTGATAAACTCATCTTCCATCACCGTTTGATCTAAATTCTGATTGCATTAACTCCTCACATAGATAAAGTGTGCAAATTCAGTTACTGTAATGTGACCTGTACAAAATGTTACAAGAGGAACATGAAACCCCCTTGAAAAAGCAGACTATGAATTAGTTTAGTCATCATTGTGCATCACTCTCAGCAGTGATCCCCCTCACACACGCTACATCACGAATCAAACGAGACATCAGAATCAAAAATAGTAGCTGAGAAGTAGAAAATTGCGTCCACATCTACAGCAGATCGGTGATGTATCTCACATTTTGGAATCATAGCACCGCCTGCGTTTACAATTTCACTCCATCCCTTTGCAAAAGAAAGTAAAGTGAAGCATTGAAAGCTGTCAGGGTGCAGAAAAAAAGCAGTTATGGGGGGTGGGGGGCGGGGGGGGCAGGGTTGGGGGGTTTTTTTCAGCTTCTTTCATCAAAAAATGTAAAGAGGACAGCAAGGCGAGCTCTTACCTTTATCAGCTGATCTGAAGCCAGCGGGGATGGATATCAGCGGCGAGCCAGTGAGGAGGCAGTAAGTCCTCTTTACTCTTTCAGCAATCGCCTTCTCAACTGATCTCTCTCTCTCTCTCTCTCTCCCTCTCTCCCTCTCTCTCTCTCTCACTCTCTCTCTCAGAGGAGTGAGAGTCTGTGATGATGACAGCAGGTCCACCCTTTTCGGCTTTCAAGTATTAGAATCATGCATCATTTCATCAAGTGAGAACTAGCGCATGCCTCTGCTGACAAATTCAATAGGAAGCTCTGGCCCTGAAAATAGGCTAAAACAGCAATTTGTTCTATTGATAAATCCAATAAGAAATGGCACTGTGAAAGGCATACAAGTGGAGTGAATATATAATATTATTGAATGGTTGAAATGTTACACGATCAGCTGAAAATGTGATACTGAAGCGCAGTAATACAAATGTTCATGTTCAGGGCAACGCAATAGATTTTATTTGCCAAAAAACCCATTTTCCAAAGGGTTTCTCAGAGTGCAAGTGGCAGATCAATCAGTTTGTAAGTAGACCGACAATTTCATTGCCTGAGTTGCACGATCATCTTCAAGGGTTTAGGATTAAATAAGTGTATACTTCTTCCTACTCCTTTTGAACATGTAAATTAGAAGTGGAAATATCTTTCTTCCTTCTTTTTTTCATATTGTTTTAATTCATGGCTTTAATTTTTCATTTTATTATAAGTAGTATTATTATCATTATTATTATACTGCCTCAGATGTTCAAATAAATAAATGAATCAAATCAAATCTATAAACAGCCGACAAAGCCTAGTGCCATTGACAATCTGACCCCATGTGCGGCCAGGACCCGGAGAACCACAACACTACTCACTCTGCAC
>CAESWR010000305.1:918682-937543 GCA_903171835.1 Mullus surmuletus
ATCAGCATCCAAGGTGTTTTCCGCAATGGCAAATATCTGTGGGTATTTAGAGGGACTAAAGAACAATTTCCTGCACTGCGATGGCACCATCTGGTGGTGAGACACTGCACAACAACAAATACATGGCCTGGAAATTAAGATCTTTATTGCAAAGATTCTTAACATCACAATAAACATTGAAATTTTTAATAGTACTCCAGTTCAGCTGTACAATATACTGTAGGTTAAAAGTCTTAAAAGTACAAACAATAAAGCACTAAAACAAAACTGACAGACTTTCATCAGGAATATAAAACACAAAGAACGTCTCTCAAAACTAAATGCCATATGAAAGGATAAAAAAAACACATTACACAACAAATTACATTTCTATAGTGAATATTTCAGTTTTTCACAAATAAAAAGCCACACAATTCCATAAACCCCTATAAATCTACATGAGCACAACTATCAGCGAGTTTAAAACTACTAAAAAGCTTAATGCATTACACAAACCGGAGAGCAACTGACACATGTTCACTCCTGTTAAAATGGTTTGAAAGAAAATTAAGTAAAATTCTGTACAATCTAAGGCACTTGTGGCTGCCACAATGTTTTATACAAGAAGAGGCACAAAAATATGACTGTGCTTTCCTCAGAAAAGTAGTCATTCAATACCAATCTGCGAAAGGTTTACTGTAAATGATGCAATACAAAAATCAGAAAAGTTAGCAACAAGAATATTTACAATGGATGAAAATTGCTCCTTTTAATGGATCAAAGCTCTGTATTTGGACCCGTCAACATTTGCTTTTACACCACCAGGCTCTCGCGGCTCACGGCTCCATTCTGAAAGAGAGAAAGTACATTGTTTTTTTAGGTTTTAGATACTTCACTCTGCTTTACCGCTGAAGGTTTTTGTGTCGACAAATCCCATGTAATGATGTAAACATAAGTTAGTTGGCTACTACCCGCATTTCAGCCCTCGTCAGAAATCTTTTTGCCATGAGCGGTGTACACTTCTTCAGCTCCCAGCCTCTCGACCAGCTAACAAAATCCCAGCGGCTGCCCTTAATCACCCAAATCACCACGAGCGGCTATGACTCACCTTACGGAGGTTGCTTTTTTTAGAGGATGACAAGCTTTCATCATCACTGTATGGTGGAGGTGGTGGAGGTGGATAATCATCACGACGACCGGGGTTTCCAGATGGCGGGCTCATGGGGAGCGGCGGAGCCCCCCGCGGCGCCCTCCCCCGGTCCGAGCGGTCGCTCTCGCTGTCCAGGCGCTCTCGGCTGCGGGCCCTCTGCTGCTCGCCCATCCTCTTCCTCTCCATGGCCTCTCGCAGGAGGCCGTCGTCGTAGTCGTTCCGCCGGCCCCTGTCGCCCCCGCCGTCCCGCCGGTCCCTCTCCAGGTCCATCAAGTCGTCGCGGCTGCGGCTTCGTCTCCCCGGGAGGCCGCCGTACCCCGCATCCCTGCGTCGGCCGTCGGGGGAGTAGTCTCGGCGCCGGTGGTCGTCAAAGTCACGGCTGTGGCCGCTGCGGGCACTGCTGCTCCACTCGTCCGAGCTGAAGAGACAAAATAGTGAGTGGAAATAGATACACACTCTGCTGTGTGATTCCATGAGATGCTGCATGTGGTCCAAGATGAATTTATCTTTAAATGAAGTGGTTGTGTAGACTAAGTGGACTGTATCAGAGGGTCGGGTCAGTTCATCCATTCTGCAGACCATCAAACACACATTACATCTTTTGCATCAGACTGTGTAGGAATCATCAACGGCACCAGTGGATTTCTTTAATGCCACGACATGCAACAAAAGATATAAACAGGCTCTTCACCGAATGTGCTGCTTTGATTCAACTAGGAAACTGCTCAGGATGACACTTTTTCTGGATTTTTTTACTTTTTAAAGTTTTTTTTAATCAAAACATTCAGATCCGCCTGCATATAAGGATTTGGTATTCGTCACTGGCTGCCAATCCAAACCATTATAGGTTGACTAGTTACATTCAGTACTCCAATTGAAGAAGATGAGGGGGGATGGCATCCCCCCGAAATAAAAAACGCTTAAGTCAGCCCCCTTCTAAAATGGTTCTTGTTTAAGCTACCGGTACATAATGATGACGGGAGTATCTGACACTTAACATCCATAACATGCTTGTTATTTTAAGAGTATAATCATTATCTTTATGCTTTAACAACAATCAAAAGGGTACAGAGATGGTCTCCCACCTTCTGCGCTGTTATCAGCACAAATTATGTCCCCACATGATAAAATCCACCGTCTCCCCTGATTTCTTTTTACAACTAGAGTACTGGTTACATGCATATTTTTACGTTTAGGAAGCATCTTTTATCAATAAATATCTTTAGAATATGAATGAAGAGAGATTACCTGCTTCAAAAATAAAATTTCATCACGTCCAAGCTGACATACACAAGTGGTGCCTGTAATAACTCACCCCCTCCTGCCTCTGGAGTCGTTGGGGCGGCGGTTTGGCGGGTAGTCGTCTCGGCCGTAGCGTCGGCCGATGTCGTCCAGGTTGTCCATGGAGCGGGCGCGTCCGCGATTGCCCATGTGGCCTACATCGCGGTAGTCGTCCCTGCGGTGTACGTGCTGTGAAACACTGCTGATGGTGCTCATGGCTTCGTCTCGGTCGTAGACGGTGGCCAGAGGCGGAGGCTGGGACCGCCCGCCACGACCTCGGGGGTCCAAGGCATCATGCAGGGAACTGACTTCAGTCATGTTGTCCACTTGGAGGGGGAAAACAGATAAGCAGAGATGAGGAAAGTGATGAGGCTACTCTTCTGTCCATTTAGAAAGTGCTCAAATTTTATGTTTCTTGTTCCGTTATTCCTTGTTTATACATATAGTTTAGTCACTCACAGCGATTGTAGTTGACAGGTCTGGTCGGGTCCAGGTTGGCCAATTCCCTCTCCATGTAGTAAATGGCACGCGTTGCGTTCCCATCGGGGTCCACTTGGATACGATATCCACTCCGAGCTGGCGACAACACGAGAGCATCAGCCTCTGACGCCTCATTCAAACAATCTGAGCTGATTTGCTCTGAACATTATCACATGTTCTGATTAAAATGTGCCAAATGCTCACTGAATTTCATTAATCAGTACTCAGGGGCAACAAAAATCATCCATACTGATACTGTCAGGGTCAACAGAAATATAATTTCCTTTTTTGTTGTTCAGTTCCACTTAATTATATGCATATCGAATAAACCGCACCCTTCTATTCAATGCGGAGACTGCAAACACTTATTCCTGTTTCTTCCATTTACTCACCCTTGTCTCCTCCAGGGTCTTGGTCGCGCAGCAGAGGCACCTGGGAGCCCTGTCCCACTGCATACACAGACAAAAAAAAGCAATTTAAACAGGGCATCAGCTAAACTTTAAACAAGGTGGGTCATTTTGGTTTTGATGAACGCCACATTTCCTGTTGACTCTCTCAGACGACGTGTGCTGATAACAGTGACCGAAGTGACGTCACCAGGACCTTTGATAAGAGCGTTTGTGTGGGGCTTTGGAGGACGTTTCCTCACCAGAGCTGGCGCCATCATATTCGCGGCCGTAGCCGTTATGGGGCGGTGGGGGTCCAGCTCCATTGGGCAAAGGCAGCAGTGGCATTGCAGGCTGGTTGATTAGTTGGCCACCGTACGCCGGCTGAGCATACATACTGGGAGCATAGAGGGTGGGAGCATACTGGCTGGGGATGCCTTTCTTTACTGCTTTGCCCGCCTCGTACACTGCAAGACGACAGAAGATATGAGCAAATAAGACGGTGGGTTGTTGGGGGACAGAAAATTTAAATCAAATGTGAGGCAAACTGTTTCATGGCGAATCATCTCATTTCATAATGAATTATTCAGTATACGACTGCATTTTTCGCACTATGGAATTTGACATCCAGTCCTACGGTCAAATGCCACATCTCTGGTTTCACGTTTGATTCTTACGTGCTCGTGGGCAGCAGCAGCGGTCCGGGCAGCAGGGGCAGCTGACATAGCAACAGCAGGTGTGTGGACAGCACTGGCACCAGCAGATGCCAATCAGCAGCAGCAGCAACAGGAAGCCCAGCACGACCACTACAACCAGCAGCCAGTCTGTGGGATGTATGATATCCAATCAATAAAGCAGCATACGACAGCTTCCTACCATAACAAGTGATACGACATGAAAAAAGGAAAACGTGTTTCATGTGGTTTAAAACCTTGGTTGATACCGGAACTGTGAATCATTAATAGAACGATATGAATGCTCTTTTTGTATCATAGAGTATTTCCATTTTGGAGAGCAGCTAAAAGAGGAGCAGAGGTTCTTCAGCCTACATTGTTTTGTTGAGAAAGACAAAGAAACAGACCAAAGCTAAAGAAAAAAAACTTTGATTTAATTCTTGTCTTTGGGTGTTTACATCACCAACATGTGTTTGTCGCAGTCATATTGTGAGCCATTTTTTCTAAGGCCTTGTCAAACCGGAGAAGCCGGTTTGTCAAAGTACCTAAGGCATTATTTCACGACATGTCAGTTCAGGCAAAACATGTACTTTGGAAAGACACAAATAGCAAAGAAGACGTGAAAGACTGCACCCGGTCCCAATAAAATGGAAACTATATTAGTGAAGCCCAGAGGAGAGGCGGGAAAAAGAGCATTATTTGGCAGTGTACACCAAAAACAGATAAGGTGGCGGTAAGTGCTGTGAAAGCCCCTTTGTTGAAAGCGCGCAACCACAGACTATACCAGCACGCTGAAAGTCACACACGGGATCTGAGCCACATTAAATAGAGAGAAACGAGAACAGATAAAGAGGGAGTGTGACGCTGATAAAGCGGCCGTTGATTCATTTATTGGGTCGCTTTTCAGCCAAACATGCAATTTGTTGCACAGATGCAGGTGCTGCTTTGACCTCAAGTGTGTGTTTAGGCGATTTCTTATGACTTTGACTTTAAAACGAAATGGCCGGAACGTTCCAAACACACAACCTGAGTGAACTAAACAAGTCAAGCAATGCAAATCCCATCTACCGTACAGCTAGACCTCCCCGTGACCACCCCAGAAAGGCTTGTACTACCTTCCATAACCAGTAAGTCAATGCCAGGCAGGAGGTCAGTAGTATTTGACTTTCTCTCTGTGAAAGAAAGATAAAGCCACAATTACTTTAATGTGCCCCGAGGGATCTAATCTTACCACTGCCTAATTGTGGCTGGCTATTCAGAACTCGTCACACAGGCCACACTGTTGATCTGCCCACGCTATTTTAAAGAACCACTTCACTCAGGCCAGGTTTATGGGGAACATCTGCTCTTTAATCATGTTGATCATCTGCATAATTCAACGTGTGTGAGTAGGAGATGCGATGTAAGGAAAAAGGGAAGCAAAGAAAGGAGAGTCTAGTTTCGAGTGGATGTGACTGCACACAAAGGTGGCGGCGGCGGCGGCGGGTGGGGGGGTGGGGGCACTCACCCAGAACAATTAGCTCTGTATAGCATTCTCCGTTCCCCGACAGGTCCTGGGAGGAGATCACGGAGCAGACGTAGACGCCGCTGTCGCCCCACGCCGTCTGCGCGATGTTCAGGTCTGCGTCTGTGGGGGAACAGTGGTGCTTTGTGAATCCAGTGACAGCCTCAATAGCGGTTCACCTTTTTACACCTTTTAATTAGCCGGCTTCGTGTCCACTGTTCTCACATGTCCGTCAGTGGAATATATAAAATACTCGTTTAAAAGAAAAAAGGAAGTCTTGTGTAGTAGAAGAGAATGGAATGCCCCTCACTTCTATAAGGAACAAATCCCTGCATCTACGCAAAAGGCCAAGCCAATTATGAGGAAGAATGAATGCATGTCAAAATTCCTCTGGACTTTTTACTTTTACCCAAGTCCTTACTAGAAATTCTCATGCGCAAACCTTCACATAATTAGAATAATCCTATAACATTTTCTAAGAATGAAATGTCCAAACCAACCAATTCAATGAAGCAAGCTAAAAACTACTTGTATTTTAAAAGTTTGTTTACAATTATTCTTCAAAATGTTAATACAAAGGCATGAAATCAACAACCATATTAGCACTCCTTACAGTACACATCGGCAAATAACCCTTCACATTTCATCACATCTTTGTAATATTAGAATGGATTTGATTGTGTCATCCACCTGACACACCCCTTTGCAGAATTAGCCCACATCTATGAGGGCTAAATGATGGTTGCAACAATAAGCTGACATAAACATACTCACCTGTATTGTGAACACACCATCAACATCTTTGCAACATCTATGCAAAGCTTCAGTTGTCAAATCCCTAAATCTACACCATGGGAAACAGGTATTATGTTCAGTGTGATTCACCAGGTAAACGATCAACTCACTGTTCAAGACGCTGATCTTGCGGCCCTGGTACTCCGTGCCGAGTGTGACCGCACTGCTTTGCTTGGACGCCACAATGCGCACGGTCCTCTGGCTGTCAGCGCACTCAATGTTGGGGTCGTAGTTGGGGTTGTTCTGAGAGAGGATGTTCTCTGCACTGCTGGGGTTCAGCGCAGCTTGGACGGGGTCCCGGCAGTACGACTTGTACCTCCATGTGACGACGGGGGGTTGAGTGGCGGTCGTCTGGTAGTCACAGTTGAGGGTGACGGGCTGGAAGAGGATGACAATGTACCTCTTGGTGGAACACGTGACTGAGACAGCCATGGCGGACTCTGAGGAGGAGAAAATGCCGATGAGAGTTAGTGAATTTAATTTTCAGGCAAAGCACGCAAGTGACAACACAATGGGATAACAAACTAGCTCTCCATTCAAACTAGAGTATCGCTTGCCTTTCAATGAATACATCCAAAAGGATTCTGTTTGAATGAGCATTTTTAATCTGTCTCCACCCTTCATTGATTTTTTATATGGTTAGACTGACACACTGCCTGCATATTTGACTAATAGACTCCTATGAGCCAATCTACAAATAAGAAGACTCAATCTGTTGATGTAACATTTATCTTTTTTAATTTTATTTGAACATCTGGTCATCTAAAGTCAAAGGCACCAAGGCCTAATTTCTTTACGCTCATCTTCAAAGAAAGATTTATTTTCCTACTAATCATATAGAGTGAGATGATCAAACAGACATAAATCGTATTATTTTCAGAGATTAGACAGTTAGATACCATATTAACCCCAATATAAAGTGGCTGATATGGAAGCACAAAAACTTAGATTTGACCATGTCAAAAAAGCGGGGAGGAAACTGTGGTTAAGTTTGCATCAAACTCTGCTGCCTACACCACACCTGCCACATGACCCAGACAGTGCATTGCATCTCTATGTCAGCAGATCCAGTGATTCAGAATAGGAAGTACTACAAGAGAAGAGAAACACCTTTGCTCTGCTCAGAAGTACTTCTACTGATAAAAATGCCAAAGCATCAAAGCAACTAGTGCCAATCATTTTCATTCTTTAATCTCATAAGTACTTAGGTCCATTGAGATTTTTCTATAATAGTACAAAAAAGGTGAGATATACCATTACACAGCGCACCACATGCAAAAAAATGTCTTGAGGTTTTTTTTATGATAGATGTCAACATACAGGATACAACCTTTCAAGGGGAAATGACTCACAAGATTGTCTTTGTGATTATGGCTTAGCAGTATCACCATCTGGTTCTAAAATAGCCTCTTCTTGCCCCTTATTCAACTGCATTCACCTCACAATATTTTTTTCACTTTTGTTCTTGTAGTTCGAGTGAGCGATACCTTACTTTAAGAGGTGGACACGGTCAATGAGATACATCTTTATCTGTTGTCATACTCATTCAATATAAAAGATCTGGGTCATATATAAAAAATCTCATAATTTCCAGCCTTCATAAGTTGGCTATTTATCAAACAAAGACAATGGAAGTGCCTAAATAATGTGACGTGGTCATCTGGTTTTATTATTAAATTTGATATTAACATTTAAGTTTATTGAATTCTGTGATTTTGCAAGAGTCCAGTACTAGAAAACAGCAACTAGTAATGGTTTCAATTTAGCAGTCCCTCTTTTGTGCGAAGTATCACTGAGTGGGCGAGCTGAGTCACATAAAACCACTGCACCGTCCAACCGCTGCTGTTCTGAACGCCAAGAGTTCACATTATTTGACAGCACTTCCTACTTCTACATTTCTTACATTTTTTGACTGCCATATATCAACTTATACCGACTTAACATAACCCTTACTAGTTATTGTAATTCTGAGGTTTTATTGAAACTGATTCACACAAAGTAACGACCAGTCTCTCTAGGAAATGGAAAACAGAAGTTGACGGGAAAAACAAGTGTTTTTGTGTGCTGTTCCCCAAAACTGGTTCTTTTTCAATGTGTACATTTAGGAGTGAGGTATGCAATGGCATTTGTAAACACTTCCTTCATGTTTTTTTTTTTCATGTTTTTCCTTTACTGCAGGTTGTGTAGAAGCAGAAGTATATTATGAATAAAAGCAAATTTGTGTCTAATAAATATTAAAATACAAAATAATAAATAAAATAATAAATAAAATATTAAAATAAATTCCATTTACTTCCATTAGTATTTCCATTTCCTCAAACTGAACTCTCACCTCAACCTTCTTTCCTGGTCAAATAACAGAAAATATTTTAGTTAGGATGTGATGTTTGTATTGGTTATACGGCAAATAGGATATTATGATATATGAGGCAATGAGACGTGATCCTGTGAGGTCCAGACCGGAAGTGGGCCCGCCCTGTGCGTCGGGAAAACAACAAAGTCCACTCACCTGTTGCCATGAAGGCGGCGATCATTAGCGTCCAAAACATGTTTACTGCCATGTCCACTGCGTCCCCGGTCGACTCCGACTTCGTTAATATCTACGACTTTATAAACACAAACTTCAAAACACGCATAATATCGAGCGCTGCCGCACTTCTCCTCAACCAGGCAGCGTCACCTCCATTTTGTGCCGTCGAAGGGAAAGAGGAGCACCTGAACGCCCCACGTCGGCGGCGCAGCCAACAGGTGAGCGTTCAGCCGAAACTGGAGGCGGGAGGGGGGTTCGACATGATGGGGATTGGTTTTGAGTCGACTAATTATGAATATGACCACAATATTCTGATATATATTATATAAAACGTAATTGAATAGACAGAATTGTATATAGTGTATTTAACTCCATAATGTCTGATGTAATTTTAACCAATAAATGGGTCGTGTCCCCCACGGAGAGTTGGTACGTCCCAGTCACTGATAACACAGTCCAAGCAATATATGTTAATGTTCAACCAGCAACTGAAACACACTCACTCCAGTGTCCCACTTTCTACAGCAAACCCAATCTCAGCTGTACCTCACTTTATAATCAATGTGTGAAGTATATTTTATAGGTACCACAATCCAGCTCAGTTCATTTCACTTTTGAACAACTTTGATTGCTTTGAAAAAAAGTACTTTATTAAACCCCCGAAGGGAAATTATATGGTCATAGCAGCAGTTGGGTATAATACAGTTGAAAAGCAGCAGTCGGGTATAGTACAGTTGAATGACAGGAAAGGAAAGGAAATAAAATACTGAATAAAAAAACAAGAGAATGAAAAAAACAAGATGTAAACAATATATACATATGCCATAAATAGAATACTTACTATGACTATGTACATGTACATACAGTGTGCCATTAGGTGAAAGTGAAGGTAGTGTAGAGGTGGCAAAATAAGATAAATACTTTGTTATATTTAGTGCGGATGGTGGCAGGTTATTAGTCAAGTGTGTGAACGTGGCTCAGACAGAGGTAGATGAATTGTACAGTCTGATTGCTGTGGGTAGGAATGATTTCCTGTAGCGTTCCTTGGAGCAGCGGGGTTGAATGAGTCTGTTGCTGCTAAAGCTGCTCCTCAGATTGTCCAGTGTATTGTGGAGGGGGTGGGAGGAATTGGCCGTGATTGCCAGCAGTTTTGTCAGGATCCGGCCCTCCACCACCTCCTCCAGGGTGACCAGTTTGGAGCCAACAACAGATTCTGCCTTCCTGATCAGTTTGTTCAGTGTGTTGGCGTCCTTTGCCTTGATGCCCACACCGCAGGACACCACAGCAAAGAAGATGGTGCTCGCCACAACAGACTGATAAAACATGTGCAGCATCTTGTTGCAGACATGAAAGGACCTGAGCCTTCTCAGGAAGTAGAGCCGACTCATGCACTTCCTGCCTCTGTGTTGGTGGACCAGTCAAGTTTGTGATCAAGTGTGACAGCCAGATACTTGTATGATTGTACAATATCCACATCTGTCCCACCCTTAATGCACCCCGCAATCGCCGTATCAGAGAACTTCTGCAGATGACACGACTCAGTGGAGTACTTGAAGTCTGAGGTGTATGTATTGAAGAGGAAGGGGGACAGCACAGTTCCTTGAGGCGCCCCAACGTTACATATCAGAGGACCAGACACACAGTTCTTTAGTTTCACAAACTGCGGTCTGCCCGTCAGATAGTCGGCCTTCAACAGTCTGGGCTGGATTGTGTTGAAGGTGCTGGAGAAATCAAAGAATGTGATGCGGACTGTGATGTCAGGTTTGTCCTGGGAAGAATAGGCCTTCTGCAGCAGGTAGATGATTGCATCATCAACCCCGACATGGGGCTGATATGCAAACTGTAGAGGGTCTTGCGATGGACGCACCAGTGGTCTGTGGTGTGCCAGGACCAGTCTCTCCATTACCTTCATGATGTGAGAGGTCAGTGCCACCGGCCTGTAATCCTCCAGTGCCGCCGGACGTCCTTTTTTGGGCACTGGGACCAGGCAGGATGTTTTCCATGGTACCGGCACTCTCTGAAGGTGAAGGTTGAAGAGGTGCTGGAGGACTCCACAGAGCTGGCTGGAATATGCCTTCAACACGTGAGGGCTGATAAGGTCCGGTCCCGCAGCTTTCCTCTGTTTGAGCCTCTCCAGCTGTCTCCTCACCTGACTGGATGTGATCCAGGCTGGGGGGATGGGGATATTGCAGGGTCTGAGGTGAGAGTCAGCAGCGGGTGGCGAGGGGTTGAGGGGGCTGTGTGGATCTTCTGGGGTTGTGAGGTAAGAAAAGGTTTTTGGTAAGTGTCCGTGGGGGGGGGGATGAGGTAGAGGTGGCTGAGGTGGTGTGTGGCAAGCTGCCCCCCCCAACTCTCCTCTGGAAGCCAGTGATCTCACTCCAGACGTCCCTGGTGTTATTTTCCTCCAGTTTGTGTTCAAGTTTCCTTCGGTAGTTGTTCTTGCTCTGCCTGATGCTTTAAGCTCTCTTTGTACCCGTTTGAGTTCTACTGGCTTTAATTTGCTTCGGTTTTATTTGTGCAGTTATCTCAAAGCACATGTCCAGACTATGCTCAGCAAAACTTGTTTATTAACAGGGACCCCACATATCCCCCAAGAGCATGCAGGCACTAGACGACAGGGCCTTGGCCTCCCTTTAACCCTTACATTCTGTACAATTCTGTACCTTCACAGTATGTATTCCCTTGTTAGCAAGTATTTACGCCAAATTATTAACTAAAAACCTATTCAGGGGGACGCTGGGGTTTCTCCGAAAAGAGAGGCATAAAACACCACACAAATCAAAGGCAATATAGTCATACTTTACGTCCAATTAAAAAGGAGAACCTGTGCTACAAGCACATGTAAGTCATATTTACACACACCAAACACAGCTCCAACACCAAGCAAATGAATTATCAAAGGCAAACATTTTGGCGAACATTAACCAGTAACCAGCATAACACTCTACTGTGAAAACTCAGTGAACAGCAGCCAAAGAACACAAAAGTCAAAAGTCGCTTTTTCGAAACAAGTAACCAAAATGTTGTCTTATTTCTGCTGTTGTGTGATGAAAAGTGGTATTTGAGAGCAATAGGGGCTGATTTTTGTTAGGCCTGCTTGTCTGTGTCTCTTTAAGACCAAGGTCACGTGTCTCCGCTGTAGAAACTCCTGATTGGCGCCCCATGTCTTTGCTTCCTGGCACTCCGCCAATTGGTACAGATTTCGACACTGCCTACAGTCTACAGTCTGTGACGGGTCGATAGAGGTGTCAATCATCCAAATCAACCAATCCACTGCGGAGAAATTGGCACGCGCAACAGCCCCATCCGGACGGACAGGAAATACACAAGGAGGCATGAGTGCACAGAGAGAGTTCTTTTAGCAGCATCAGCAGTTTTTGCACACAGTTTTTGAGAAAACTATGGCAGAAAGTAGCAAGAAACAACTGTCAACTGAAGACGTTCTTCAGTTGTTGTTTGAGGAGGATCCTGCAGCCCCTTTGCAGGCAATTGACTCCTCATCCGACGATGAGGATCTTGTGTATCCGGACAACGCTGATTCCGACTATTATGAACCACCTTCAGAGAGGTATGTATTGAGTGATAAATAAAAGAAATAGATAAATAAGTTACTAAAATAGATAACCAAACAAACAGATAAATAAGATGTATTATTTATTGTTATTTATTTATGCATTTCTCTCTCTCTCACTCTCTCTATAATTATATATATAAATATATATTTGCAAACACATGAAAATCGAAGTGTAAGTCAACCCACAACCAACATTTTCTGTGACTGCTCTTACAATGACCCCAATTAGCACCTCACCCCAAACAAACAAAGAAGGATTCCAATGAAACCTGAGACTCTGCTGGTTGCCATAGTTACTGCACTGGTACTCTGCACTCAACACAGCAGTCCTGCTAATATTACTAATGCATGTATTGTCCTTTCAAAACAAGGCCTCTGGATAGATAAATGTATTTCTTCTGTTTGTCTGACAGTGATGATGAGGATTATGAGCCCCCTCAACCTTCCACCAGTTCTGCCATGCTGCCGAGTGGAAGAAACAAACGCCCAGCTTCTGCCCCACTTCCTCAAACTTCCACCTCTGATTCCGACTCACCTGAAACACCACCGCAAACAAGGAGGGGAAAAGGGAAAGGATCCTTTTTGTCTTAGCTGACTCGCAAACATACTACACCTGGTCTACACAGGCAATACCGTGTCCACCACAAGTGAGGGTCTGAGTTACACAGCAGTCTTTGACCTGCTGCCATTTCCATTGCTTGGTGTTGGCTATACAGTGTACACTGACAATTTTTACACAAGCCCCACCCTCGTCACGGATCTGGCAGTAAGGAACATTGGCTGCTGTGGGACCATCAGGAAAAATCGTGTTGGTTTTCCTCAGACCCTGGCAAATGACTTGCCAAAAAATGCAGAAAAGGGAGATTTGCGGTGGGTTCGGAGGAGCAACCTTCTCTTTGTGAAATGGAAGGACACAAGAGAGGTTACAATGTGCTCCTCCGTGCATGAGGCCTACAGTGGAAAAACTGTGAGCAGGAAGGTCAGAGTAGATGGTGTGTGGCAAACCCGGGCTGTTCCTGTACCTGACGCTGTAGTAGACTACAACCGCCGTATGGGACGTATGGATGTGTCAGATGCTATCATTGGCAACTACAACCTTTTGATTGAATTTGTTTGTTTAAATACGTTTATTTTTATTTTTGTGATAAATAAATCTTTTGGGAGTGAAACTCCAGTTGTTTTGTATGGTTTTCACTGAAAGATATGTAGAAGTCTATCAAAGGTTTATCAAAAAAAAAACCTCCAAAAATGTTTTCAAGGGTTTGTTGAACATAAATAGTGACAGAAAAGGGAAATATATAGTTAGGAACATCAAATATATAATTTTGCACAGATTGTACCAAAGTGTGCCAAAAAGTGGAGAACCCGCCCTACAGATCTGTAATAAAATGTCAATAACTTTGCTCTACATCACTGTAGATGAGCCAAACCTGTGCAGTGATGATGTCCACAGGTGTGGCTACTATTTTATTTTGTTTCAGACCTTCGATGGCATCTTTTGAAAAATATATTCATAGTAAAAATGACTATTTGTTTAGGCAAGGATGACATTTTTTTTATTTTTTCTGTGTGCCAACTTACATTTCTCTGAGTCAGTGACAGTTATTGAGATACTTTCCCCTCTGAACAAATGTGGCAAGTGTTACATTCAATATGACACCAACATCTTCCACTAGACCTTGTAGTTCCAGAGATAGACTCAATTAAGTTTGTGTCATTTAAGTTTTAAGTAAAACAGGTTCAATGACCTCTGCCACTTAAAAAAAATAATGATTAATCCTTCACAAATGCTTCAAACAGCAGGGAAAGTGTATTTTTTAAGTTTTACACCACTTGTTTTTGGGTGAAAAATATACACATATGGTGAAAAAAAATCTCTTAGTTGAGTTTTCCCCCGGGGTCCGAAGCATTTACTTTGAAAAAATTAGAGTGTTCAAAGCAGGCCCGCTCGCCTGAATACCGCAGCTAGGAATAATGGAATAGGACCCCGGTTCTATGTTGTGGGTTTAACTTCTGAACTGGGGCCATGATTAAGCTTAACAGCTTCAGTGTGCAAAAATGTGTAGCACCTAAACAAAAAATATGTATATCAATGAAATATATTTTTTTACTTTGGGTCACTTATGGAAAAGTCATCGATGTTCAGGCTTAAAGAATGACATTTAGGGTATTTTTTAATACTTTCAAAATGGCTCAAACTTGACCCAAAGAGTATGCAAGGGTTAACAGTAGAAAAATGAGTCTCAGAGTGAGCTGCCATCTGCGCTGACTGGTTGGGTTTCTGATAGAGAGAGAGAGAGACAGGAGACAGAGAGTTGAGTGGACAGCAGTCAAAGAAAAGACACAAATAAACAGCTGCAGATGATGATCTTGTCAACGATTATCCATTGATGAAGACTGCAGTTAGTAACCATTAGCTGTTGCATGTTGCCAGTGCCACACTCTCTATGAAGCTGTCTTCCCTGTTGCTGATTTTTTTTTCCTGTTTGATAAAGGGTTTTTACACAATATGTTTACAGTCCACAAACCTATAAGATATAATGACAAATATTGTATGCTCTTCATCACGACTCACCAAGTCACTCACAAGTACACACCTAGGGAAAGAAAACACAAGATTTATTGAAACTGTGTAATGATTTTCAATAGACTTTTGACAACAAGTAAGGTTAGCGAGGGTGGGTACTCTCAAACTTACCAAGATCACCAGCAGTGGCACCAAGAAGATGAAGCTGCAAAATGAAAACACACATTTTGAGTCGAGAGACAGATTAAATCTCACATGTAAGGTCATCGGAAAAATCGATGTCACATACCAGCTAGCAATCAATCCAGAGCTGGAAATCAAATCTAAAACAAAGTTAACTTTTAATTATTTACATGTTAATCACTTCATAATTCAGCACAGATATTGAAACTTTAATGACGATTGAAGACTTTATCTAACGAAACACTGCACTTACTGCCTCCATCATCGCTGCTGTCGGGGCAAGCTGTTTGGGGGATTTATAGAAGAAAAAAAATCAGTTAGTCATGCATAGGCCTCTGCAGTGTCCTTAAATAGAAGAATTCAGAGGAAAGTAATAGATATTGTAATTTTCTTTTAATTATCAAATCAAAGATGTCTTGTTAAAAGAGCAGAGGTGCCATTTCACAGAGAAAGTGAATTGTAATTTGAGTACTGTTGAAACAATGGCTTCTGAAAAAAAGAAATAATATAAATATTCTTTCATATACATACACACTTCTAAGATGTGATCTTTTGATATAGATGTCCCAGCGCCTTCCACCTCGAATCCACCAACACCCTTCGAGCAGCGGATAGTTAGGTTGGACTGTACGTAACACACATCACAAGGTGCAGATGGGAGGATTCCAACACATTCTGGAAATGTTTTGTTAATATCTCTACGGTAGAGGACTGTATCATCAGATTTGTAAATGGTCAGCAGGTCTGGGCATCTCTCCTCGTCAGTACAGCCATAACATGTTACTGGGCAGAGGAGAAAATAAAAACTCAGTTCAAAATAACTTCCGGGTGTGAGCAACAAAAGCAACAATTGCATCAGAATCAATCAAGTAGCTCTTACAGTTTTGGTCCTTCACAAGTTGGACACCTGTGACAAACAAATGCTTATTAAGTAGAATGCTTACAGTGCGCTCTAAGAAGAAAAGCTATAAAAATGTTAACATCATTTTTGTGTGATGTGAGACCAATCAGACATACCAGCGAGGTCCACAAACAGCAGAACAAATACAAGCCACACTGCCATCCATTGCAGAGGATGCGGAGAAAACAAAGAAAACATATATAAATGCGCAGTTCTCCAGTTACTGCATACTTTGGAAATAACGAGAATTCTATGCTCATTGTTACTATTTATTTATGTACTGTATATTTCCTTACGTGGTATTTATAAGCAAGATGAATGAGCTTGCACTTAAAATGTACATAGCTTTTTAGAAAAGTTTAAATAATTACGTTTCCAGGGCTCCCACAAGGATCTCCCTCCGTGGTGGTTCCTGCGTACTCCCTCTCCACGAAATACTTGTGGTGCTGATGGTCTTGTCGTGCGCATCGTGGAGCTGACTGTGACTTGTGCTCGCTGTGGCAGGTTAAGGTGGAAGACCTTCTGTTCTTGGGTGAGTTCAGACGGATCATGCATCAATTACGAGAATTGAAAAGAAAGACAGGAAAACAAAGAAGCCCGTCTCGACCTTTTTTGCGGGCTCTGTGAACACTTTCATTTCCTCTTTTGTTTTCTACAGAATAAGGGCTGCTTTATTTTTGTTTTCAAGACATCTTCCTATTGATGCATTTCCTACTGCAAGGCTAAAAAGGTATTTGTTTGTATTACTAAAGTTACACACTCTGTAAACAGGCCTTCTGTAATGAGTGAAATGTGGAGTAAGCCTTTAACAAACAGCGCAGTAAACACAACTTTATCCTTCCAAGGATTTTGAATATTTTTTCTTTAAAAAACATTTCCATTTTAACTATCAATGAATGTGGACTAGGCCTTTATACAGCGCAGTACACACAAATGTTTCTTCCTGACTCCAAATTCAAAATAATTCATGTGTCATAAGGGAGGTATTTGGTCCTTTACTCTCACACAGAAAAACTTTGTCAAGCTTTGTCATCCCCTTAGTACTGCGATCTGGTGTTTATCCAGTCAAAAAGATTAGTCAGTGGTTGTGTTCGAGGATATCAATTAATTTGTGACTCACGATTTGATTCAGGTCACCAAATACATTGACAGTATTCTCTACCTGCACTGCACCTTGGAGCCACTAGAAGGAGTTCACTGTGTCAGAGGTCCGAGATACTTGTCACTGCAAGTTCAGATTTTCGGAATTTTCATTAACTGTTGTTAATAAACACTATATTAAATCTAATACGAAAATGCAATATATATTGTTTTTGTTTGCCCCCATAGTCTATCAAATGTTTTCATTAACTCTTAAATAAAGATGGGATTCATCCAATTATCTGTCTTTGAAGGCCTACCTGTCCTACATGTTCAAAAACGTACCCAATATTTTTTTTAAATTATTCACCTGCTCCCTCTTCTCGGGTCTTGTCTGGTCATTCTCTTCTTTAGGGCCCGAGCCAACGCTGCAAGCAGCGGGCGAAGGCCCTCTTGTAACTGCAAGGGTTTCTTTTCTTTCTTCTTTCTTATTATTTTTCCCAATCTTGCAAGGGAAATATGGCACACTTCCCACTGATGAAAAGTCATGAAATTTTTGCAGGATGGTCAGGTCTGGTTTCCTCTTGTTACTTCAGCCTGATTTATTGCAAATGTTTTCTGCTCTTGTGCAGTGTTTCTCAGATCTGAACCTGAGTTGCGCTGTGGCGCTGCTCAGGCGTGTCTTGTTAGCTGCGGGCTGTGGAGAATATACAAGAAGGCGTGGAAAAGGCTTAAAGAGGGACAACTATGTCAGCTCATGTTCAGACCTGACACAGCCGCTCTCCCTCAACAGCAAAAAGGTAAGACCAGGAGATAAGATTTAGATTTAGACACTATGTAGTTATGCACTGTAAGTTGTAGAGTCAGTGGACAATTGAAATGATTGACAATTTCTTCATTCTTATATTTGAATTTGAACCAGTCAGCCCAGGATCTTACTGTCTCAGTTGGATGGTATTATCTTAGAATTACAGCAAAAGTGTTTTTATTTAACAAAATAAAAGCATGGATGAGTCAGTTTAATCCCCTCTTTATGACGATTTACTGTGATGAGGTAACGCTACTCTTAGATATTTCCATTCATTCCAGTGCCGTGGTCACTGTAACAGTGTTGGCGTTTTTTGTGTTTGTGCTATAACAGGCCATTTTTAGTGTAGCAGCCAGAGCAAAGCAACTTTTTATTAAGATTGTAGAATTACCTGTTTGTCAGCCTTTCAATCTCAAAGTTACACACCAGAACAGCTACAATTCTGTATGAAAGTGGGCCACAGAATACTGAGTTGTGGTCAGTCTTCTGACAGATTTCCTAAAAATGTAAACACCCGTTTGGATGAGCACGCTTGGAGCCCTTATTTACACAACAGTTGCTGTTATCGTTGATTTTAGGTGTGAGGTGAGCAGCTCCCTCAGCCATTAGTTGCCAGAGTGCTTCAGGATATCCTGGTTTCCCTGCAGCTGAATCACCACCCATATAGGCTTGCTCAGCAGTTCAAATACGAATTCCAATTAGATAAAACAAACGCGAGGGTTTTTCCTGAGAGCGACACCATTCTTACTAACAGAGGTGACACTCCCCTCCTGGGAATGCTTGTTTTCTATCCTCCTCCTTCCTTCCTTCTATCCTCTCCTTCACCTCTGACAAACAGGTTTTTATGATAGCAGATACTGATTTTACGAGTTCAAGGACTGTGCATATTTTTCTGTACAGTAACCATTTCCATTTAACCATCGGTGATTAGCAGGTGTTGTCAGTGTGGTCAAGGCCTGCTTAAACTTTTAAAAGGACAAAAATGAGCCACACTTCCATGACATTTAAT